>JAUJPO010043687.1:0-32344 GCA_032270745.1 Tiaropsis multicirrata
TTTTAAAAAATTTCTTAAGTTTTGGACTTTTCCGACCATCAAAGATTTTTCCGACCGTATACGGAAAAAAAATACGCAGTGGCACCACTGGGATTTGTGCAAGTGTTTACATCGTAATCAATATGCTTATTGTTTTCGTTTGGACAGTATTCTTTTATAAAACTATTATTTTTGCAAACTCCTTCGTAAAAAGATGACGCTAATTTTAATTTTGGTAATATTATGAGGGCGCTTTTTTGGATGGATTCTCTGACTGATATTTGCTAAAACTAGGGGGAAATGCATGGCCGAAATTGCACGGTTTTCCAGCAAATTGTGCACTGCATTGTAAGGGATCTGATTTTGAAACTCCAAATTTTGTTTTTGTCCGAAACCATTGAATTTGAAAAAAAATTCTTGGGAATTCGAACAACATGAGTTTAACTGTAGAACAACCAACGAGCTTTTGAATTATAGGAGTTTTAGTAAATGTGACTTTATTGTCGCTGTAAATAATAATAAAAAAAAACCCATGAAAATTGGTCTGTACGAAAATCTCGCGGCATTAAAATTTCGCGCGGTCATTTAAATTTCGCAATTAAAGGCAAAATGTGAACTTTGCGAAATTTTTAATTTGGTGGTCCAAATTACAAATGTTTTTTGCTGCGTACTCTATATTCAACTTTTTTCGAGCTGGACCGCGGAAAAGCGAAATCTTCATAACACTTCTTTCATGCAATAAAGTAACAATCACCGTTACAATAAATTATTTAAAAAAATTAAAAACAAATTAAAAACAAATTAAATTCGTGCGTCAACAAAGCGTCAATCAAACCTTAAAAATAAAATACAATGGAATCTCGAAAGTGGACAATACGTCTTTTTCTTAACGGGAAACACCCAAAATAGAGAGCGAATTCCGGATTCTTTAGCAAATATAGAGGGAAAACTCGCGCTAGGAAAAGTGTCGTAATGCATATTACGCATATTATGAATAGTGCAAAGAATATGTCCCTCTTTTAGAGGTGTCAGCTTATTTAAGAGGGTATGTATCTTCCAAATTGAGCCCATTGAGGTTTTCCGTAGTAAAGTCTCTTAAACGAGTTTGGAGAACGAAGCATCTAGACAAAAATTTGTCTCTTTTATTCAAGCAAGACTCTCCATTCATGCCATGCTTTGGTCTTAACCTGGAATACAATTTGTTTCTCGTGGACTGGCAAGTTTTATGTTTTCAATATCAAGTTCGAAAAGATGAAGTATATTTCCAAAGATTTTTTCAGACTATTTTTCACTTAAGCTGCTTACCTAATCACTGACATCAAAATATTTCATTTATAATTCTGTGTTTGCATACATGAAGTTAGATACTCCGATGCTGTGTTCAACTTCTTGATCAAACCACGGTCCCATATAAACTTCAACGTTCTCAAAAACACCAGGGCTGATAGAAACTTTAAAATAAAGCACTCGAGCAGCATTGGAAAAAAGGGATAAATACATGCCATCCCCTTCCCAGCTGTGTGTAATAGTTATGTCATATTTTGTGTCAAGTAAGAAATTATCGACATGTCTATAATTACAAGCTCCAGGATCCATCGGGTCGTGGCAAAAAAAGACTTGTATTTGGTTGTTCCCATTGTTGTAATATAGGGTGGGTAGACGATGGAAAGCGCTATTATCAGCTTTGACGAAATGCAAAATGTTGTTCCATCCAGGCGTTATTGTAGAGATGACTCTGAACGAGATTTTGATGATCCATGCTTTCCCCCATTTGGGTAGCGTTTCTTGTAGTACCCCTCGGTTATATGTGACTTCTATGGTAAAAGAAAGAAGAAAAAACATCCAAATTGTTTTATCTTTCTGTAATAATGTTTCGTTGGCTTTCATTAATAAATAACAGTACTTCAATCGGATTAATAATCCATCCAATATGAGCTTTTTCCAGAAAAGATCCTTATTCCCACTGTTGACCAACCCCCCTGGATATCCGTGCCGCAAATTTCGAATCCCCCTGGGATAGCCTTTGTTCTCAAATTCTTACCTCCCCACTAGATATCTTAGGATATTGAAAATTTTGAACCTCCACCCCTGGATATTCTTGGTCTTCAGATTCTTACCCCCTTGATATCCTAGGATATTGAAAATTTTAGACACTCCTTGATATCCTATATCCTTAAAGGGGGGATACGGATTCTTTCTGGAAAAGTCCATTGTGTCGTTGACTTTCATAAAAAAAACAGTACTTCAATCGGATTAATAATCCGTGCAATATTTTCAATAAACCTACCCATAAAAGTTAACACACAAAGGCGAAGATCGGCTCATATGAACCCCTTTTGCTTTCCACTCATGTACGTATAACGCAAAACGCGCGCATACTAAAGGAGTTAAATATGACGGAGATAACATTTAGCGAGTAAATGCAAACTACGACAGGACTTCGGCTAGTAAGACGGGTCACGCACAAACAGATACAAATACCGTGCTCGCATAAGCACTCGGCCAATAATATGAAGCGCCATTATTAAGAATTTTTACCTTTTGATGGGTGGAATAGAAATTCCTTCATTTTACCAAAAGCTGAATTCACACTTTTACCAGTGATTTGGACATCAAGATCGGTATAGACTACTCCCCATCCAGGAACCTCTATATCGCCTTGTAACATGTTGTCCATGGCCCAAAATAAATAATATTTCCCATCGTTCAACTTGTATAAACTAAAGAAGAAGATTTAATTCATATACTGTTGGTCGCCGAATAATCAGGGGGTGGCATTGAAAGTTTCCAAAATGATAATACACGGGAAAGGGACCCTTTAATAAGCGGGCAGGATAATCCACGCGGCGGCAAAGAGGTAACTGCAAATAGAAAATGATTCCGATCAGGCAGATTTTTTTAAGTAACCAACTTCGAGCAATTAACAAAAAACATCGTTTTTGTGCCATTTTGATGACGTTATAAAAATTAAAATGCTAATATCTTCTAATAAAATTGACAAAATAATTTTAAATTAATCTATTAATGACACGTTCGTTGTGGTGATTGATCTCTGGGTACTCGACCTCGCTAGTATCTAACGTTGCTATGCCAACCGTTGTATTAGAATGATGGTAAAATCTTACTTTATTCTGAAATAAACCCACTTGTTGGGTGCAAGCGTCTTCTTGGATTGGAAATACTTGGTGCCAGAGGATGTAAGAAGTTTCACAGAAACCTTTTGATTGGATCTGATTGAAAGAAGGATGACTGCAACATTTGTTATTGAACGTCTCACGAACTTGATTATGTTTGCAGTCTTTTCGTATTGAATCTTTTGTGGTAGAAACTTAAAGGATAGTTTCCATTGTAAAGGTAAAACGTGTATTTTCTGCACAACCCTCCCTCTTTCTAGGTAAAACTCTAAAAATGAAAATAGTGTATCTAAAGTGAATTGACTTTCGCATTGAATTCGCACTTTTTTTCATCGAATTTCTTTAATGATTTGGAAATGTTTAATGCAATGAAAATTTTAGCGATAATCTCCAGACTTAACCACAGGATGTACTCATATGTTCTAACCTACGGTTTTTGTGGCCGTTAAGGGTAGCTTTTTCCGGGTTCATTGCCAACTTGGTGTGTACTCATTTTCATATTTCATATATAAGCCCACTCAAGGAGGGGGGGGCAAAAAAGCTACGGGAGGTGCTGCCGGTCAGGGTAACTTTTTCACCTAGAGTCCCATTCAGGGTCCCTATTTTAACTATCTAGAGTCCCATTCAGGGTCTCAAAAATACGAAAATACAACGGTCTGTCCCTCATAGAGTGCCTTTTTGGGAAAAAGTAGAACATTTTGAGAAAATCTTGGGAAAAAGTAGACCATTTTGATCAAGTTTTGGCACTTCAGGCCCATTCAGGGTCCCTTTTTCGCGAATTTTGAATCCCACGTAGGGTCCATTTTTCGAACCCCAGCGGCACACCCCCGTCGGCCGGCAAGGGTAGTACCCCCCCGGAAGACTTGGTGGTAAATTTTACCAAAACCTATGAAGAACTCACACTTTGAGCATGGGAATTTTCTTAATGAAAGCTTAGACCAAGGGAAGCGTTTTAGGCATATATTTGAGGGTGGGGTGGAGTGAGAAATTTGAGAAAATGTGGATCAAAGTTAAGAACAATCGAGGCTCGGCCAAAACATACTGGTTCTTATAAAAAAGAGTGTTTGCAAGGAAGAGAACATAATCGAGCATCAAAAATGTCATTAAGAAAAAACTAATTATGACTGCATTCTTCCATTAAAAAATTGCAACAATAGTTTTAATGGTTATTTCAATTTAATTTGATATAACGAGCAGAGGTTCTTTATGCTTTTATACAGACATTTTGATGGGTTGGAGCGTTGGAGTGATGCTTTTTTAGTCCGTGTATAAAAGTAGTGTTGAGTTTTGTAAGCTAGTTTATAGGGTCTCGAGGAAGGTTTCATCGCTTGTTACTGCAATATGGTGAGTACACAGTCAATATTTCACCGGTTCACAAGTTCGTTTTGCGGTGCTCTGAGTAAATCGATTTTCATATTAAATCAATTTTACATTGAATTTCCAAAATCTTGGTGAAGGAAATTTTTATCTTTCGAAAACTTTGGCTTTGATTTGAAGAAAAGGTACTTCTTTTTTAAATAGTGTTTTGATATCACGGCACACGTTTGGCAAATTTTGGACAAATCACAAATTAACACAAGCAAGAAACCCTAAAAATGAGTGTCGTTGTTCTTTTAAAAAACGTTTGGTGTTTTTGTTGTATATTTGATGTGTTGATATTTGATCTGTCTTGCTTCCCTGATACTCATTTATTTTGGAGAAAGTAGAATAGTAGACACGTATGTCGTATTGTTGTTTTGTTATTGTAGCATTCTCGTTTCATTGCGTAATACCTAAGAATCGCTATAATGAGAGTTAAAAAAATACCAAAGAAAGACTTGTTTTATATATTTGATGGTTTCTTCTGTTGCCCTGTCTCCTCTACTCGAACAATTCTTGCGGGTCAATATATTTTGTATTTTTGTTTTTGGAGTTTGTATTATTGTTTTGTGTTTAAGGACCTCGGATGTTTGTCATCTGTGAAATATTTTATTTCTGTTTTTAGATCTATTAATTCATTACATCTCTGGTTTTTCAATGCTTTTGCATTCGTAGTTTTATTTATTTCATCGTGACTGTGTATTCTTGGATGGAGAACTTTATTTTTGGAACGTTTTTATGAATCTTCATTGAATCTCTAATGTCTTTTATTACAAAAGATCCGCATTGATTTCTTTTGCTGTTTGTGCCAAATAGTTGAAAGGAAAGAAAAGTACAGTCGGTTAATAATTAATGGATTTCTATATTTACCAAAAGTTGAAGAAAATACTATTTCCTGTATTTTCCCTCATTTTTTAGGGAAATCATTAAAGATTAGATTATCGTATTGACCACATGAAGTTCCATACCAACTCTGCCGTGAGTGGCCCCTACCCTGGTTTTCGATCGGAAGGCGGTGGTTTAGTAGAAAGTAAACTTACTGAACAAAAAAATATCAATAAATACGGTGAAGTGCGACGTAATAATGCAGACCATTTGAAATCGCGTCTGATCGAAAACATGAAGCAAGAACCAATAGACCAAGGATACGAAATGTCACAACAGAATAACTACAATTGGGAAAATCGCCAAAATTCGATCAACAGAGCGGCTTGTGATAGCACAAGCAATATTTCACCTCCGCGACGCAACACGAATAACGAGTTTGCTGTCCCTTTACATCCTTCTGAATACAGACAACTTAACAAGATTGCTACTCCTGATAAATCGTTATCCTACATCACACCTTTTACTCCAGCCGAATACTTATCTAGTCGTCAAGGTAGCTACTCAGATCGCCCAACCTCGACGGCAACCTCTTTAAAGTCCGGATACATGGATATGCCAGGGAGTCGGAACAGCGGAAGCCTGTCTCGACATTCAGCGCGTGGTAAAAAACGGATGCTTTCCGTATCTCCTATATTTGATTGTTTAACTCTAAACGATATTATACGAACTTCACCGAATTCACTGGTTGCGTTTGTCAATAACAACGACTTGAGAAGTGGCTTTATTTCTCGCAGTTCTACCGGGAGGAATTCTTCCGCTGCTTCTCACGCCTCGCATAGTTCATTTGGACATTTAAGCCCGGCACCTGCAAGTCAGCCTATTGCTGTCTCACGACAACGCAACCATTTCGCCTCAAGCGAAAGTTACATGGCCTCGCTACCACCACAGCAGCAGCAACAACAGTTTATGCAACACCCAAGACGTCCGCCCCTCCCACCTCCGACTTCAGTCCGAGAGCCTGTGTCCTCCTCAACAGGGGATTTTCCAGTACCAAATGGTCATCCATCAGGAACAACAAGAAGCCCACCGAAAACCTTTCCGAATAAACCCTGTGGGGATGAGTACTCACCAAAACAATATTCACCAGGAAAACCAGATTCAAATGAATCCTCCCCGGCAGAGGTACGTCAAATTTCTTTTTCTTCTTTTACTACACTTTCACGAACCATTCTCCACATGTTTGAATCTGTATGAAATTTCTGAGATATACTAATATATCATAGTTTTTCGTTCTTTACAGCAGGCATGGAACGTTATTCCACCATCTTTTTAACGTCAGAACGTTATTCAAAAGTTAAAACAGTTTTGGAATAACGTTGCCATGGTTCCTGCTGGAGATTGCACTCGGTTGTCGGTTATGCAATGGTTACTGGTTTATGAATTAATCTTGATCAATCGAATAAGTTATAAACCTTTAAAATTTACCTGAATGGCTCAAGGATCAACTTAGTTAATCATTAGAGCTCGTTTACGTGAATTTGATTTCAAACCGCCGGATTGATTTGATTTTTCCAAATCCAATCTCAGACTAGGGGTCTGAGGGGAAACTCAGGTATAAAATTAGAAATCAGGTGATATGAAATTAATTTTGGTATTAGTATTTTGTTTAACAACTAGTGTGAATGACGGTCCATAAACAGTGCTGCAGTCACGAAAAAATATGTTAGGGCATATGTTAAGTATCTAAGGAAGCGCCATGGTTATGGCCGACGGGTCAGGAAAAGTTATAACTTAATCAAATGATCAAGATTAATTCATAAACCAGTAACCATTGCATAAACGACAACCGAGTGCAATCCCCAGCAGGAAGCGCCATGGTTAATGCCGACGGATCAGGAAAAGTTTGGATTTTAGGGGGGGAGGGGGCGCATCCCGGTAGCTACAGCACTGATAAAAGAACGTTCAGAAGACGATGATAAGGAAATTTCTTTCTATCTATGTAGTGCCAAAATGTGTCATATAATAAATTACGCTCTCTGTATATAAACCAAACGAAAGAGTTCTCTGCTTGAACACGCACGGAGAGCGGGCGGAAAAATAATTAATCCTTTTTTAATTTTAATTTTTCAAAAAGTGCATTGTCATTTGTTGTTCAATATCTTATGAACTGCATTATAAGTGAATTATATATAGTGAGCTAATCATTATTCAGAAATTTTCCTCATATATATTCAATCCATCCAATATCATCTCCCGGCAGGTACAAGACGTTGTTTCGACGTCTTTTCGACGATTTTTGACGTTAAAGCATCGTTAAGACGTTGAAACAACGTTATAAAGCCGTCTTGTGGCTGCTGGGTTGTGTTAAGACCTTCTTGTTAATGAAAATATTTCAAATTATCCATTTCTGGCCCTACTCCCGGAAGCTTGAGATGACATTAAAACTAGTGTTTTTTCACCAAGATATAAGTTTAAAGGATATCCTAGTGTTTGGAAAAAAATGAGTTGAACCATGTTGAAATGAATTCAGTTTTCGTTATCCCTGGCAGGTTGCTTTTAGCATAACGAACTCACTTCCATCTGATTCCAAGAAGGCGTTCTTTGTTGAGGTAAAATACAAAAAACAAATTGGTCGATTTTGAATTCATCTTTAAAATGATACAATTTCTCATTCTTTAATGACTTGATTTGGGCTCATTAAACCTCTTTATCCGACCTTATTTTAATGGACGTTAATGGCCTCTAAATACATGATTTAATAGTATTATATGAGGTTTTTTAATGTTCAGAAAGAAAAATCTTAATCCATTCGAATATAAGTAAATATTGTCACCAGGACTTTCATAACTCACCCAAATGGATTTCGTTGAGTTATAAGTTGGGTTTATTTCAGAAAGAAAACCCTATCGATCCCATGTGTCGTAGGATTTCCAGGTAAAAACGGGATGGTATAAAGACCCCGGAATTCCTATGCAAATTGTTCATTCATTGGGGCTAACCACTGTTTTCTCCCAGTTGCTGATTTATATGTCGTAATAATGGAGTTGGCATGAACATGGTTTTTTTTCAGACTCGGTAGAATTTATTGGGAGAGAAACATGCTGAAATCTTTTGTTCCTAGCAATTCATTCGCCCATTATCAGGCATCATAATTTATTTCTAAACGAGTGGAATTACGCACAAATCAAAATATTAACCGGAGAGCGTTTTATTTTGTATCTATTTTCTACCCACTCATTTAAGGTGTTGGCTAGTAAGAGCTTTGTTTTTTGTTTTTTTGCGTTTTTTACAAAACGGATATCCGATAAAATTTTGTATGGACATTTTTGTGACCAGAAATCTTAAGTAGTATAATGACAAATGATTTAGATATTCTCATTTAGCTTTTAAGATCTTCTAATAATAAGCTAGACGCATTTCCAAAAACTTCTCTGTTCCGTATTAAATTAATTTTCAAAAATCGGTAGCTGGGATACATATAATGTTCTCAGTTTCTTGCCCGAAGATTTTCCGAATAAATCGGGAAAAACTGAGAAATTTTTGGAAAGACCATGAAAACCTGTATTATATTCGGATATAAAGGGGCAAGATTTTTTTTAAGAAATAACTTAAAGCTTTAGTTAAAAAAACCAGCAATTGGATCCATTTTTGAAAAATCTCCTTATGGTTTTAGTTGAGTTCCAATCTCAAAGACTACTTCGTATGCAACCAAAAGGGTCCTTCATAAGTGGTGTCACCATTTTGTTTTATTGATTTTTGCAGAGTTTGGACCTATTTCCTTACGAACAAGTAACCAGGTCCCCAAATTCTCACCACTGAGTTTCTAATCAATTTGCTACCTTAAGGAACCTAATTTAGTACTCGCCAAAATTAGCCCCCTTAAGGAAATTCACTTGTAATACCCCCAATAAGTTTCGCGTGCACAGTCAGCCGTCAAATTCATATTTCACTTTTTGCGTGGAAGATAACCCACTTAAGATTTTGAAGGGGCTGTCATAACTATGGCATATTATATCAACTCGTTTAAAATGAAGACGAAAATGCGTCATTCCACGGTGAATAGGTCCTTGAGAAATAAAACCCATGCTTGTCTATACTTTGTAGGAAAATAACCTTTGTATATTATGTATAAGAACTTGACATCAATTTTGGCTAAAGAAGCAATTTGAGATGAAGAGCAGGCGACACTTTACGTAAGACCTAATAATGAAGCACTTGTAGTACTGATAGCCCTTTTGTTAAATATTAGCGAGGTTACGTAAGAGGCTATTTAGGACGTTAGACGCGTCCGTGGCGACCTGTACATAAGTTGTCTAAGCAAACTTGTAAACGAAAATCTATGCACAAGCCGCTACAGACGCGTCTAACGTGCTAAATAACCTCGCTATTGTGATTAGTTCATTGGTGTGGTTTAGAGATAACTTTTTCTTACAAAGTTAACTTCTCGCTAATATCTTAATAGAGTTGCAGAATTGACAACCCTTGTTTTATATAGGGGTTGTGTAGAAATTTCCCGTTTTTAGGATTAAGTAGCTTGAAAATATTGTCACGTAAAGTTTCTTTTATTTTGTGCCGCTTTTTGATAATCTGAGCTGCTACGTTTATTTGCAACTTGTGACGTCACTAGAGATTTATTTGTGGTACCTTTAATTTTGTCACGCTATCGGAACTTATTTTTAGAATCAATTGTACTTAAAACTTTCCATCATCACAAGCAAGGATATAAAACTATGCATTTACCCTTATTTGTGTTAGGGTCCAAAGAAGACAATCAAATTCAAATTTTTTACAGCACTCAAAAATCTCAAAAGTTCTTATTGTTCGACCCCAAGTGACATCATCCCGCGGGCTTTGGTCCTTAAAATTTAGTGAACAATATCTCCACCCAATAATATGTTGTATATCAATTTCATAGAGTGTGTGAAATTTCTTTTTCAACAGCTAATATTTTACTCTTTTAGAATAGGGAGTTTTTTTTAGAAATCTTAGAGGAGGTAAAATTGGTACAAAAATATCTTTTTGAGCTCATATCCACGTGGTACCACCGTTCAAAATTTCAAAATCGGTCATCTAGATGTCGTTTTATGTAGCCACAAAAGTTGAGTGCCCCTCTAGAAGTGTTTGTTTGCATTTGAGCTCCAACAACAAATTTCGGATTTCGGATTCAACTATATTTAGAATTCTTATAACATTTTTAGCTAATAAAAAAATTGACTTTGTAAGTGCATTCCTGTGAAAAATAATTTACAAAACTGTTCAAAAAGTCATCTTAAAAAACAAGCAGGAACACAACGTTATCCCAACATTGTTACAATGTCCAAATAACGTTCTGACGTTAGAAAACAACATTGTTTGGGCGTTGAAACAACATTGTTTGGGCGTTGAAACAACGTTGTTTGGGCGTTGAAACAACATTGTTTGGGCGTTGAAACAACGTTATGTATCTGCTGAAAAAGAAAAACCTCAGGTATAAACGACTCTTAGTTGCAACACTTCTTCAACCCTGACAAAAGGTCTGGTAGACTTTTTTTTGTAGAAATTTGCTTCTTTCTTTCAAGGTTGATGTGAATAAGGTCAGGTACTGTATGGCTTCCATATACCAACAGGCCACTTAAGAGCATCGATTGAGTGAGGTTAACGGTACATTTATGCCGTGTTTTCGGTCATTCTTTTGCTTACTCTAAAAAGTATACATGCTTTTTCCCGTAGCAACATTTCATCAGATTTTCTCTGGGATATCCTTAAAGCCCATACAAAATTGCCCTACTTATCCCTATAAAGCGATTAGAATCCAAAAGCCTTTGAGTATCTGGCATACCTATAATATCTATATTTTTGAAAATGAGTTCTGTTGTTTTTATTGGATCATTCAACATTAGATTATATTTAAATGACGAATAGAACATCTTGAGAACGTTCCATGAAAGAGAGTGAAAACTGAAAGTAGAACTCGAAAGGAAATTTGCGGTGAAAAGAAACGGAAAATTGATAAATGCGTAAATAAGACGTTTTTTAACCGAGAATAACGTTCTATTTTGTACCGTATGTAAACTATAAGAAACATACGTAATCTCTCGCTCTCTCAAGTTCTTGGCGTTTAAGCTTTAGATATTTTAGATTTCACAGGCATACTAGTGCAGCTTTTCTATCGTGGTCGAGTAGTATGACCAAAACACACAATATCCAAATCTTATACAGTGTACATACCACATTGATTTGTAAGAATACTTTGCATGAGTGAATGTTCTTATACAAGAGATGTTGGTTAAAGGTTGCCACTCATCAAGTGGTGTGCTGCGGTTAAAGAGGTGTCACATGATGGGTTGTCATTGTTCTTTGATGACATCATTTCTGAAGCATCTTTCACCTCGTCAAAAAAAAAAACATTTTTTCACCTGCGTATTTCATCGAAAAACTTTGTGACAATATTCTTCGTATCCTATGTCCCGAAAAGTTTCTTTTATTAATACAACCCTCGACATTTCCATGACTATGTTCCAAATCCTATCGGTCCTTTTTTTACGCCAATACGCGAGAATGTCGTGGTTCTTTCACGTACGTGTATTTAAAAGGGTGGACATAATAAGGGTTGCGGTTGCTCACAATTTGTGAGTGACAGATTATATCTGATATACGATGGAAGAAAGGAGTAGAGGTAGTTATCCCTAAATTTAAATTCGAGTCTAAAATCATCCAAACGCATTCCCTTTGATTCTTTTCACTAGTTAAATCTTGATGATGCTTTTGTTTTTGTTTGTTGTTTTAAGTTGTGTTGTTGTTGATGAGTTGGTTTTTGGAAATTAACGATCATGTCATTCATTTCTAATTCATCATACTCAACATTTTATATGATAACCTTTGACCTTCTTTTTATTATTGTCAAGTATCATCTCGCCATGTGTCTGTATTTTAGACAATATCAAATTGAGCTTTTCCAGAAAGATTTCGTGAGGGGAGGATGTCAATTTCCCCCCTGGATATCCTCGCTTTATCCTCAACAATGTGGGGCTACGGAGATTTTCTGGAACACCCATCTTTGTTTAACCACTGGAGTGGTAGGCAACATCCGATTTTCACAGGTTACAGAGACGGGGGTTTCTACAAAGACCTAATTTTTATTTGATTTTTTAAGAAATGGATACGTGATGTTACACATGATGTTATATTGAAGCTAATTGACCTTTCAACTAAGTTTCATTTCGATCAACAATATACAATTTTTTTGAACAATAACTCTCTTATTTTTCTGTTGGTTCGATTTCTCTTTTTTACGGTCAATTTGCCAAGCAAATACACAAGCAACAGCTACACCCAAACTCATTTAAATAAATATTTGACACAAACCTTTTTTTTCTAAAATCTAAAAAACCATATAAACCCATGTTAAAGGTCCATCATCATTTATACAAGTCTTTCAGCTGGTCATCGCTTAAAACAATTGACTCGTAACGCCCCCGTTGAAGTTTCAAGGATGGCTTATATTTGCCTTTTTCTGTGATAGTGGGGTTTTTATCCAAATACATATATAGAAAATTGTACTTTTTCATCAGCGTATGTAATGCAAAGTCTCATCTTTCATATTCTTGTATCCCTTTGTTTTAAAGACCGAATATTTGAGAGGAATTTCGGAAGGGTTATGAGGGCAGTTTTTAGGAAGGAAATAGCCAGACTTTGCTCAAAACTAAATAAACATTACGGCGCCTGGGAATTTGATGGGTTTAATAAAACAGTATACTAGTGACATGGAAAGGGATTTAACTGTATCCAAAAATAGGATTGTGCGGGAGTTGGGGAAATACTCCAGTTCAAAGTTGCATAAGAGGATTGCTATTTCAATCACGAAAACATCCTAAAAACCCGATGTTTGCCACTATTTTTTATCGTTACAAATTCATAATAAGTGGCGGACATCCACCCGACCTAAGTTTCCGTATGAAAGATTAAATAATCTTCTCAAAATTACGATGTAATGCCCTTCATCTTTCCTGTTGTAATATGTCAGTATTATTCGAAATATGAAAAATAATATTATTACAGGAAGAAGTGTGCCTATTTTTGTAACGCCCGTTTCTAAATATGGATTTGGACGTCCGGGCGATTTGCCATTTTATGAAAATTGGAGATCACTCTAGATTAACCCCAACTAGCTTATCCGACATGCGCCCTTCAGATATTTGAAGCTTCATTGACCCTCTCATTTAATGTTCATGCAGATATATTTGTTTTCTGGTATTTGATTCTAGGCCAGTTTCCCAGGGGCAATTGTCCCGGGGAAAAAGGTACATAGGAAAAATGGTCCAGAAGACCATTCATGGCCAGAATAAGTAGCATCTTAATTACAACGAAAATGAGAACTTTAGAAGGGTTGTCTAGTACAGACATGAAGGTGAGTTTGAATTATTTATCCATTGTTTCTGTTTGAGATTCCAATGTTATCTTAAGCATGCCGAACAAAAGCTAGTTTTCCAAGAATCAATTTTGACAGCACTCTGTGTTTGCGGGCTATAACATCTTGCTTGTCAGCTCTTGTCATGTGATAGTAAAGTACTAGTAGCAGAAAATACCGAAACATTTGATTACATACTGTATTTGAACAGGACCTCTTACAGCGTATACCGTTATGTAATGCTTAAGAACAAACAAGTCGTATGTTTTTTTATGAGAATGGTTGCCTTTAAGAACACTTGGATTAGGTGATTATATATGAATCCTTAAGTATAAGTTATTTAACCACTGAAGGTTGTAGCTTTTGGGACCTTATTTAAAGACCTTACCTTTAAATCGCTGTTAGTCTGGCGTTGCTTCTCCGGGTTTTTAAGGCCCGTTCGCTGGGTCTTTAATAAAAATAAGACCTTGTCTAAGTCATAAATAGCTCTTGTAAGAACCACTGAAAGACTTTTCTAAAGAGTTACATACTATGTATCAAGGCATACCCAGTACGCAAATAACGTCATTTTGACGTCACATAACGTCATTTTGACGTCACGTCATTCTGACGTCCAAACAACGTCGTTCAATACATGGACGTCAAAAAAACCGTTTCGTGTTTACTGGGTAACACAGATCGTCACTTTTATGAGAGATTCCACCAAAAAAAACTAGACAAAACTTGAGCATGGAGAAACATTCAGTTTCTTATGATTAACAGCCACATGTTGTTGTATAAGGTTTACTCAGAGGTCAATATTCGTTCAACTGGTGACAGCAAAACTAAACAAAAGATCAGCATTATTATTAGAAAAATAATACATATGTGGGTACAACAAACAATTTCTTTTACGCGTCTCCTGTGTTTACTAGTTGGTATACGCCACATGACTCCTTGTTGCATGTTTTTTTTATCGAATTTCAAAGAAAGAAGCGCGCTATAGGCTTTTCATCATACCTATTAACGGGGGAGAGAAGAAACTCTTAGACAATTTCGACTTGCGGGTCGACAATACTAGGTTAGGCGAACATGACCGTAGCAATTCACCCCAAAAATGTTTCTGATATTCTGACAAATTTAAAAAATAATATTTCTAGTGATGACTTCTCTCTTTTTAATAACAATTTGTGGGCAGGTCTGGGGTGTCTGCAGTTTTCAAGTTGGGAAACCAATTGGTTTTAAATTTCTTTTTTGTAACCGTATCTAAAGGTTGACCTTCAGAAATGTACATCCTTGAGTTCAATCGAAACACTTTTGTCAAAGATTTTAGTTGCGATACATAACTCTGATTACCCAAATCCTGTTTATATCTACCTCAAAACTTGGAAGATTAGTTTCTCCTATTTTTCATTATTTCTAATTTCGACATGTCAGGAGTTTCAGGAGGACGGAAACGTTTTAATTATACCTCGTTGCCAGGCAACCTGATCCGTTTATGCGATAGTTAACGTTTTAAGAACAATTGATCTTTTGAGAAAATATTTCCAAAAATTAATTTGTGCTTCTTGTTATTGTTTTCTTTTCAACTTTTTGCTGACGAATAAACGTTATTGAGGCCTCTTAGCATGTTCTTATAATTGGTGCTTCTCTTATATGAACTCTCTTTCTTTTGATTGGTACATTTGATGTGTCATTCTTTTGTCTTTTTCATATGTTTGTTTATTTGTCTTAAGTTAAGCAATCTATGACAACATGCATTCTTGAGCTTGAAATAAATAATATGTACCAAAAGATATTTAAAAAAGTTGAGTATTAAGAAGAGAGTTCAGGTATTAAGCTAATGCGTGGGTTGAAACCGATGGCTCCGCTTCAAACTAGTACACCGCCCACTGATAATGAAATGTCGGTTCTTTGTTTACCAGTGTTCAATGACATGCGTAATTTTTGGTTACTACCTCCACAACCTGAGCCACCGCTGGTTGTTGCGTCGCAATTACACCACCATGGTTATATCACTACTTACTCCCATGTACGAGATGATCATTTTTTTGTTGACTATTAATGTTTTATAATCACGATTTTGTAGATAAAGTATTAAGGAGAAATATTTGGGCGTGGAGGGCGGGAACACCACTAAAAATATGTGCACCTCAACTAGCCCAACCACCCCATCGATCAATACGCGAAACTTTTGGCAAACACATAGCCATGCTCAAAACCTTGAGATAAATTTTTTTCTTCACTTTTCATGTACAGGCCACACCAAAATCCACCACAGACCACGGTGCAGATTCAGCCGATGACGAGGAAGAGGTCGAAAACAAAGAGGACTTGAGATGCAGGTGGCGGGATTGTGGCGTTCTTTTTGACGCCCAAAGCAAGTTGGTTCAACATGTTAATACGGAGCATATACAGAAAAACAAGAAAGATTGCACGTGCTATTGGGAAGATTGTAGTCGCGATGAGAAACCCTTCAAAGCAATGTATATGTTGGTCGTTCACGTCAGAAGACACACTGGAGAGAAACCACATAAATGTCATGTAAGTACAATTCTTTTGACTCTTTTCTAGAAACTTCCTTAAAGCTCCAATGTCTGCCCATTGCATTCACCAGAAATAATAATGCAAGGTATTGTATTGACAATAAAACTTTAAGCGGAGGTCATTGCTCAAAATTATCAAATATATGGTCCTGTCTTTTTTTGTATATTTTTCACTTTCTAATTTCGGTTTTTTACTGTCCGGAATTTCAAATGTTCCAAAGAGAAGAGAAGCAAGGGTTATTTTAATAATAAGATGCGAAATTCATTTCCGTAAGTCTCAAACCCTGTAGCCAGTACCTGACCATCGACCAAATGCTTTTTTACACTGTACAGACTATAAACTGTAGAGAGAGAGTTACACAGAGAGATATATGTTTCACCCTACTCTTACACACATGAAAAATCTGCTTACTTTTCAACTTCAAGTTTAGTCACGATTGACCTATGTTCACCTCTCTCTGTTCCTCTGTGAGATTTTGTTAGTTTCGCAACATCCCTCTTTTTTCAATTTCATTTTTTTAATTAATCTTTTTGACCTTAATGCCTTGACTTTTTTGTTTGAAATTTTGGATATTTTCAAGTAAAGCTACGTCTTAGTTTAGGAGTGAGAGTGAGTGCCCTTGTGTGAGTGTCATAACAAAATCTGAATCAAGGTTCCTATAAAGTCTGGTATAAACTAACTTCATGACTCAATCCTTGCGAAGATATCACGTTTCCAGGGAAGATTTTCTTTTTTTATTCAGGGCTTTTAGAAATAATTTTTGCGGCCGTGACACACAATTTAATAATTTTTATACCAAAAAATATGACCGTTGTATTTAATGAAATCAGGTGTGGTCTATTTGTTTAAACATAGGTATGGGTATCAAATTCTTAATTATGTATCAAGTTTTTCTTCCAAGGCATTGAAATACGCCGACGCGGATTTTTTTTCCGTCAACGAACGCAGACCTGAATTAACGGTCGAAGACCTGATTTTCCGATTCTCGGCTATTTCAGCGGCCGAAGACCTGTGATAACGGCCGAAGACCTGAATTTTTTATTTTTTCTTTCTCGGATAGCGGCCGAAGACCTTCTTTAGCGGCCGAAGACCTGTTAAACTTAGCCACTTTTCGCCTAAAAAATAACTTTTCAGGGGGTACCTGTATTCAGATTTGTAAGGTCTGGGGGATGAAGATATCTTCAGTAGCAAAGGCCAAGTTGTTAGGTTTTCTAAAACTAACTGTCGTTTGATGACGTTAACATAGTAGCCCAAAAGTAACTTAATACTTTAGGTGTTCCAACATGTATCTATAAAACTCACCGCAAAAGGAAAAAAAAAAGATTTTGGCATCAAGGGAGAAATATAGGGTTTGGCAAATGAAAGCTGTTGAAGTGTAAATACCTCAAGGTTAGAACAGGACACCCTAAACCACACTCATTCTCGTGTGTATTTTTAATGTTAAAAAAAACTAAAAAATGATATTCACTATTCATTAAAGCAGAAAAATATTCTAAAAAGTTTAGATATCTGGAACCCTTGAGATAATTTGTTTGCCTTTCGCTAAATACTATGAACATAGAGTGAGTATAGCTGGGAACGGGGTTTTCATTTCTCTAGACGATTTTATGGTCCGTTAAATATTTGTAATCAGGAAAATTTAGTGTCGCTGAGTTTGCGAGCCTTACAAGGCTGAAAGGAAAAATTAACGCGGCGGTAGAGTTAGGGAGAAACGTCTTCCTAACTTTCTGTGACAATTTTTTTTCGCGTGATCGCAAAATTTTCTTATTTCGTCGATTAAAGATTTTGCCTTAGACGGTAGAATCGTCTATCGTTTTTCTTACTTCTCTCAACAATAACTCGCTTCAGCATTAGGAGTTTTCACCAAGTCAATATGGATTAAAAAACACATCCCAAATTAAACTATCACATATTTAAGTGCTTAAATTTAAGCCTACTTTACATATAATAAATTCAATTTTTTCTTGCCTTTTTTTAATAATATAATATGTTGACTTAATTACATTGGACAAACACTCAAATATTGGTGCTGAAAGCTCACCCTATTAGCAAAGAGGGCTGATTCTTTGAAGCAAATTAGTGTTTAAAGTAATACTTTATGTAACCGGAATGATCACATGATTACCAAGTCAGAGTTTCAGGTTTCCATCTTACCCAAGTAGGTCGGCGAAGTCTGACTGAGTTCTATTTCCAATTTTGATTTATCCCAGCGAATCGATAACCACATTTCGTTGCAACTTAATCTATCATTTAGCCGACTAGAATAATAACAGATATAAAGTGAAGATTCGAGATGTTCAACGAGAAACTATCGGGTTTAAGACGAATATGGTTTATGCAAACTCCGCTGATTTTCGCCGTATCGAATAAGATTACGTCATAAACGGCTCCAGCCTAGTGACATCTTTGTTGTCTTTATACTTCTAGTTCGACACAAGAAATTTTCGAGTGTATCCATTGCTACTTTTTTCAGCTCTTATAGAAATGGTGAAACTGTTTTCTTCTCGCTGGTGTCCTGCCTTGATAAGGATTACGACGATAATACGACCCCACATCGACTTTTTTATCGCCATAGAATAAGGTTTTGGTCATTGGTAAGTCCTTAGATTCAGGACAAATTCACCTTGGGCAATTCAAGCGAAACTACAACAAAATGTCCTCAAACATTAACTTCGATTTTCCAACCATGGTGGTATCTACCACACAAGAAATAAACATGATCCAGTTCATAATGTAATTAACGCCTAATAAAAATTAAAAACACCGCAAAAGAAATTGGGAAACGCCTAAAAATACAGTAGGTTATGAAGGTGGTCTTTTTCAACATGTTCAATAACAATAATCATCATACACGTATTAATAATCACTTTACATCAAATCTTTGCATCATGCATAATTTTGTCTTCATTAATGTGAATGATATTCAGGCGCCTTTGGAAAATCATTTAGTCTGGGATATGGTCATTCATTGCTTCTCTCTCTCTCTCTCTCTCTCTTAACTTTAAATACTGATTTGTAATCTGGTCAGCTAATGCCAAAATCACCCAAAAAGACTAACAAGGTAATTTTATTTCGCCTTGGCTCAAATTTCCTTCCATCTTCTTATTACACGTTATGGTAGATCCTACAGTGTATATTTTCCTCGAAAATTTCGTCATTATTTTCATTTTTCTTATTTCCTTCCATTTACAGTACGATGGTTGCGACAAAGCCTATTCTCGGCTCGAAAACCTGAAGACACATCTACGTTCGCATACGGGCGAGCGGCCTTACCTGTGTGAAGTACCCGGTTGTGAAAAAGCCTTCTCGAATGCATCAGACAGAGCTAAACATCAGAATCGTACCCATTCTTCAGTGGTAAGTAATAGAAGATGATTGCTCATTATTTTTCTTACCAAATAAAATAAGACGGACAAAATTATTGGTCGGACCAAGTTTTACTCACCTCGAGACTATTGAATCACTTTTGTCCGGCTATGTTTTGTCCAATAAGGTATTGCGGCCATATGTTGCAATTTTCGGATGTTATCTTCCTAAGAAGCAACTAAAAAATGTAAAATGTTGAGTATTATAAGTCACTCATACTTCTACCCTTTCTCAGTAGGTCAGGTAAAAATAGATCGTGCCAGAGTGTAACAATAGAATAGCCCCATTCAAAATTATTAAATGTCATACCCCGTCACACGCTTCTGCCATTTTTTTGAATGAATGAGAGAACTTTTAATAATATTTTATTCGCTTTAGAAACAATACGGTTGCAAAGTAGCTGGATGCACCAAGAGATACACCGATCCAAGTTCGTTGCGGAAACACATGAAAACCGTTCATGGTGCTTTACCTCAACCCAATAAAAAGGTAGATGTTTGCGTTATCTGGAAGTGTTTTAGAAAATAATTTCGCTTTCCTGAACTCTTTAGGTCTAGGGAGGTACCCCACAGGGGGATTCTGTTGCTTCATGTAACGAATTCTGGCTGGCTAGAAGAAGTCTTGTTTTAGTCGACAAATGTTTTGGTGGGGATATCAAAATAAGCTTTTTCAGTGCATGGGTGATGGACTTTGTTTCAGTTGGAACGAAATTCGATGTTAGTTTTGAACGGGGGTATCCGGTTTATTTAACCTTTTTTCAGTGGGTAGGGATCCCTCGGGTCCCGGCGTTTCTGTAATATGAAGGTGTATTACAGTTGCTGTATATGTCGGAAAGTAGGTAAGATTTAAGATTTAGAAAAATATTTTTTAAGATTAGGAAAATATTAGATAATCAGAAATAACAGTCGTATATGCATCATTTTGGGAGCTTAGGCTGAATAGTGAGCTTTTTTTTTTGATTGCGTTACAGTGAGTGAGAGTAGATCGTTTGCCAATAAAATGTCTTCGACGTGCTCATGAACATGTGGTTTTCCCTATCAACAAAAAATTTCATTTTTTTAAAAAGCTGCTGTCGGAATCTACTCCGCCGACGCTGACGTATGTAAGAGTTATAATTTCTTAATGAGGATTTAAAAAGCTTTTGTTTTTTTGACTAGTAATATTAATAGGTTGCGTAAATTCAAAGTGCGCATGATTTTCTGCATGCAATTTCATGTAAAGAATGTCATTCAATTTTTGCTGATTAATGATAGAATTTTTAGAGCGATAGATGACTCCTGGATGACTGCAGGGCTATCCACATAAAATATCGATTCTATCTATCTATCTGCCTTTAGACTACATTCTCTTTTCATTCTTTTTTCAAATTTCACCGACAAAAAATATGCATGTCCATTTTAGCCAGACGTCATGCAAATATACTGTAGATCTTTCAATGATATGAGTTAGAGGCCTTAGCTAAACACATGAAAAAAGAAAGCCTGAAAAACATATAAAGAAATATAATAAAATAAAGAAATCTTATTCTTGGACATTGTATGTGAAGTGAAATTATTCGTTGACGAAACAGCAGAGATTTTAGCGCTAGTATTTTAGTTGTATTTGCAGAGGACAGGAAGGTGATTAGAAGGTAATTAAAAAAATCTGCTTAAAGCGTAATAATCTCGTTTAATTTAACTGTTTGTTTTCACGTGGCGTATAAGTGATCTAAAAATTTCGCCAACTCTCATTTCATCAACAAATCTTGTTGCTATACCTTTTGTAAACTAAAGCAAAAGCACACCTACTGAAACATAGTAAACAAATTGAAAATATCAAAAACAAAACGTTGAGGGCGTTCTGTATTTTTCAATTCCGTATTCCGTCTTATGATCTTTGGGCAGCTCTAATTGCTAGGCAGTTTTTTTAATTAGCATAAAAACTGTGGCATGAATGATCAAGTGCATGACATTGTGATTAATAGTAATCAGAGAGATTGAGCTTGGCTTCCTATCTGTATTATGTTGTGGGTTGGATGAGAGTATTAAAAAGAAATATTATTTTTCCACCAATGCATAGTAGTAATAGTTGCTAGTTGTAGAACTCAATCATTGAGATTTCTTGCGCGTTTTGCACGACATTATTGTAACTATTGGAAATTTATTTTGTAAAGTCACTTTAATTTGGATTTGAAGTTGTTTTCATCGGCTTTCATGAGGGATACATTGCTGTTAACCAAAGCCATTTTACAACGCCGAACAATGCTTAAAGAACGAGCCCAAAAATCGAGGAGGAGGAAACGTACTCTTTCGGTTTGTCTATGGGCTAGCAATTCCCCCAAAAAGGTCAGTTCTTCCAAATACGGATGGATGTCTTGCAAAATCTTTGTCGCAAGGTTTTGTTTTTAAAGAAGAATTTTGCTTTCAAAATCATGTGTCAAATTGTTAAGTCAATTAAGGCAGTTTAAAATAATTCCATTACCCTTCTTCACTTCAGGTAAAAATTGACCATAAAACCATCAAGAAGGAGGAAAGATCACCCATCAACGTTAAAATCGAAGAATCAGAAGATCCAAAAAGTCCAAGCAAACGAAAACATACAAGTTCAGAAGATTGTAGCCCAAGCAAACACTCACCAGCCTATAATGGGTTCCATGATGCTGGAGGCAATGGACGGAGCCCCATCTATAGTTCCGGATTAAACGGTTCGATGGCTTATAATGATTACGTCATGGGTGGTGGAAGTATCGGTGGCTATAACCGACCGGGTGGGGTCGGTAACGGACACCACCAAACTATCGTGAGTAGCACCACAAGTTACGAATATAATAATATAGGGCGCAATTGGAGCAATGACCCAGCCAATGGCAGCCCTATAGCACCGATTGAAAGTGATCCTTTAAACTTGCGTGAGGAGTTTGTACAGATGGGCGTTGATAATGGTGGAATGATGAACGGGGAAGGTAATCTTCAGGTTCAAATGCGGATTCCAACACAACAAAACATCGGACAACTGCACCTGGGCAAACCTATTGATCTCTTCCAGAATGACGTCAACCGTCGGTTATCGAACGGTTCCTTAAAAGCTTTAACTCCACGCCGTGAAAGTAACGTTAGTACGCTTTCTGCAGATTCGAGCTATTCTTCCGGAACCGAATTACCAAACACAGGAGGACGTAGAGACAGTACACACAGCACCATTTCTTATGTGTCTGGTGGGAGGCGTTCTGCAACTTTACCCAGCCCGTTACCGTCACGTAACCTTAGTCCGGGACGTATCAACCAAACGGTCATTGAAGGGGAAGTTTTGGACGAATTCACCTCCCAACAGACGGGAGGCCAGCTACCAATGCAGCAGGATATACCGGTCTCGGCATACGTAGACACCAATAACATGAATTACAGTCGTGGTAGTAGCGGGTACGGTAGTCAGCAGACCTACTTCGCACCTAAGACACCTTCCCCGATGTCACCGAGTCCTCCCAGCAGCGTGATCCGTAGAGCCAGTGAAGGTACAGTACGTAGAGTCAGTGATTCTGCCATCTCTGGCTCTCCGTCCATCAAGGAAAAGTTACAATATCGTCGAGCCAGTGATCCTGTCAAAGTGCAGCACGTCATGGGCAATACTCCACGAAGGACATCTTTCTCAACTTTCTCAGTACTACCTACTTTATCGAATCAATTGAACAACAATAACAACAATCAACAATTTCAACAATCTATGTTCCAACAACAACAACAACAACAACAACCTCAACAAAACGTGTCGTCACAACAAATGCAATTTCACAGTTCAAGCAACTTGATGGTGACTTCTCAAAACCTTGATACATACGACAACCAGCAACAAGTTAGTGTTGCGGCAACCCAACAAAATATGCCTTCAGTTGTCTACGCACAACCAGATTCGACATGCAATGTCGGTACAGCTGGTAACAACATGCTTGCCAACACTGGTGATCTATCCATGCTTATGAATACTTTCGCCATGCAGCCACCGGTGACTCAAGCGGCGCAAGACCCGCTACAACTCAACATTGACAACGTCGGTTTAGCACAACAGCAACAACAACAAATGTTAATCAACAATCAACTTCCATCGCCTTCAACAACTCTCAATAATGTGAATAACACACCTCCCCGTCTGTCGCACATGCATCTAAACAAGCAAAACTTGAACAACAACAATGGTGGCGGTAACATACCCACCAATAGCGGCGCAACCAATAATTTCGCGGTGCCACATCCACCAACGACACCACGCAACACGCAACAACCAATGATGCAACATGCTAACAATACAGACAATAATAATTACGATTTCACATTGCAATGGCGAAACGAACATTTTGGAGAACAGCCACAACACGAGCAGCAACAAACTATGGAACCCGATTCAACAGGTATCAACGTCGATAAAGACTTAGAATCGTTAATGGTCAATGGTATGGCGTCTCTGAACACTCAACAGATAAGTCGCCCCAAAACCAATATGGCAATTAATCGAATGGACTCCCTCATGAACTCTTACGCGGAAGAAAATAAATATTTTGAGTATAACGCCGTTGATCGGTATCAGTAAAATAAATATTTTTGGTTTTTTTTAAATATGTTTTTTGTGAACAGGGAATTTTTTTTATCGCGCATTTTTTGAAATATCGTTCAGTTTAGTTTATTTTTTATTTCAGGAAAAAATATATACACTACTAGATGTCAAATTTATTGTTCAATCGTTATTCAATATTTTAATTTTGTACAAGTTTTTTAAAGTCTCTCTCGACATTTTAAAGATTTTCGGACTGACTTTTTGAGGTTTTAATTTTAACTGATTTATGCTTTTGTAGCGCTGTCAGTTTCCGTTTGTTTACTTGCAATTCCCAAAAACTGAAATAGATTTTGTAAATCATCATGAGATTATTAAGTGATAATAAAGATTCTGTCCCGAAAGAAATTATTCATTTGTACTGAGTACATTTTTATTACCTTAATTTTTTTTAAATTAAATATCAAATATTTTTAATTTAATTTTATGCTTTTGTTTATTTTCGACAAAAACGATTCTTTTATTTACTGTTATTCGGAGTTAAAAATTTTATGAATTATTCGGTTTGTAGATAGCATTTTTATAAAGTAAAAGAAATACTTTCAGGTAAAGAAGAACTTCAATGGAATGGCCTACCTAGTCCTTAGAAAGGTATCGCACCACTCTCTGAAAGGGATGTTTACAGGGTTAACAGTGCAGCGTCTCGCCAGTGTAGTGAAGCGGAGGATCGAATTGGAGATTACCTTAGAACTAGTTCGTAGTTAGAATTAGTTCCTAGTTCCCCACTTCTCAACCTCTAACGAAACGTGCTTCTTATAAGTTTTGTATAGGTCTGCAATTCAGATTAGTTCCCCACTAACTATCCCGAGCAACCATTAGTACATATCATGCTATGCTTTTCTCTACTACTGTCGTGCCAAAAGAAAAACACTTCTTCACCGTCAGGTCAACGCATCAGTACTGCAAGCATCAGTACTACAACGCATCTAGCCAATACCCTATAAGGTGGTCAGCGCTACGGGGTCAAGTTAGTCCGAAGTTAGTCACTCTTCAGAAGCAGCCGGCGAGCCATTTTTACGAAATGTCTGTTGGTATTTTCTAGGAGCAAGTTTTTTCTAATAATGGCCAACAGATCCTTTTTTCTAGGCCAACATATCAATATTTCTAGGAGATGACGTCATTTTCGGCCAACAGATCAATATTTCTAGGAGATGACGTCATTGTTGGCCAACAGATCGAAATTTCTAGGAGGGCCAACAGATAGCTAAATCCTTAAACGTTCTCACAAATTTTTATTTTTATAAGTGATATTCAAAAAGGCGAACAACAGATCAAATTTTCTAGGAGGGTCAACAGATAGTCAAATCCTTAAACATCCTTGTGAAATTCCAAAGGTGAACAGATCAAAATTTCTAGGAGAGAGCATAGCTAGACTTATCATCCACATGTTTAAAAATGGTATCCTAAGCTGGGGGACGGAAATCGAAAGTGAAAATATTAAAGCAGAATTTTAAGAAGGAAGAGACGTAGGAAGAGGTGCTGTGAAACTTTACACACAAAGAAAGACTGTTTTGAGTTTGTATGATTGGAAATAGTTTTGCTTTTAAAATATTTAGAAACTCTCTACATGTTCATACTTCTTTGAGGCAATTACATCAAACAAAAAAGTTTTTCAACAACTACAAAATGAAGCTTTTCACCGACAAAGGAAATCTCTCAGCTTTGAAAATCCTTGCTGCTTGCACATACAATAATCAAAATGTTGAAGTAACAACAATTTCAAGAAAAGGTAAGAGTATAACAATACTGATTTTCTTCTTGTCAATTTAGTCATTCACGAATATGGAAATGCATAAAAAAGTCATTTGTCCTCTCACCACAACCCTTAGTCTTTATAATTATAGACAAGCAGCTGACGACACCCAGACCAATTTTTCTGATACTCATAAACCTATTTCTTGGCGTCTGAAAAATTATTACCGGACGCGCCCAAAAATATTTTAACAATAGAAGATGTCACAGGCAAAATTGAAAATTTGATATCTTTAAATACCAATGATAGGACCCCCGAACATGCCCGGATGTCGCCCGGGTTTCTCCGGGTACCGTCCGGGCGTCAAGTCCTATTTCTCAAGAACGCCCGGAACAGTCTCCGGGCGTTATTTTTATATTGCGAGATCTGTATTCTAGACCCTTCAATTCGTGAGATAATCGCTCTAAATCTTTTAAAACAAGAATTCCATTTTGAAGCACGTTTCAAGTGTATTTACAAGGCCATAAAAGATTAGGTCCACATCAATCATGTACCTTAAAAATGTTTATTTAAGTACATTAAAATTATTAAAAAACATTAATTAGTTACTTATTTTAGGCGCCCGGAGATCGCCCAGATCAATCCGGGCGTCTTCCAGGTGGCGTAATCGCCCAGATCAATCCGGGCGTCTTCCAGGTGGCGTAATCGCCCAGATCAATCCGGGCGTCTTCCAGGTGGCGTATGGGCGGTTTTCAAAATCTATTCCAGATTTCCGCCCGGATGCTACCCGGAGAAATCCGGGCGTGTTCGGGGGTCCTACATGCTGTAGACCACGCGCTAGATGATTCTTGCCGCCTGAACAAGCCTTTTTTTTTTTTTCTTTTTTATCATCTCTTTTATCACCAAAAATATGGTATATATTAAAATATGATAGCTTTCCTTTTGTTATGTATTTACAAGTTTTCGTTTCTGGAAGTTTTCTTTTTTAATTATTAAACTATAGGTATAACGTATAAATACTAATGGGTGATTCCCTGTGTAGCAGACCAGAGAAAACAAAGAGGATAAGAAAGTCAATATATCAAAACAAAAGGGAATCACCCGCGATCTGAGGCTAAAAGCTAAAAACAAAGGGGGAATTCCCGCAGATGTAAACAAAACGAGCAAAAATGATAAACGAAAATAGTGATGAGATTAAAACTATGTGGTGTTTATCAGAGTGTATGTCCGGAGTGTATTTTTCCGACCATTTTTATTGCCGACCGACCCATATTTTAGAGCCAAAAATGACGCGAACACAAGTTATTTGTGATCTCGGCCTTAGGAAATATTGTAAACATGAGCTGTTTAGAGGCCCATTGTGCGCCTACAACTGTATATTCTTTATAATAATAATGATGTGCAAATCTGCAGGTATCCCTGAATGCTAGTGACTTTTTCTTTTGAACCTATGAACGTTTGATGTATATTGTGAGGGGTACAGACTATATTATATAAGTTATATATTTACCTTCTTTTTCTTCTCCCACACCATTTTTATTTGCTTGTTGCTGTTTGGCTTCTTGCTCTCTATGTTTTTTTGACTTTACATGATTATCATATGCTTTTTCTGACGAGAATTTTTTATTACAAGCTTGACATTCTGTGGCTGTTCTTCCCCCTGAAACTTTTTCATCTTTCTTCTTTGTTTGAAAAGCAACCTTTTGATTGAAATTATCTTCGGTGACTGGTTGAAGTTCAACGATTTTTCTCTTCAAATTATAACGATGCCAGTCAGTCTTATAATGCTCACGTTGAAAGTCAGCATCTTGAAACAAAACATGACAAGTAATACAAGTGAAATTCACCATAATTTTGGAATACCAAACCAAAATCCAACTTCTGTCTTGACTACCACGAGTTCCAGTTTTCTCAAAATGTTTGTGCGATTCTGTGGTGGTGAAAGATTACGTAAAAAAATAAAAAAATAAAATGGAGACCGAAAATAGACAATAAAATGAAAACAGTTTTGCCTAGATCAACGTTTTAAAATCAGGTCTGTGTTTTTGGCACTTTCAAAACGCCCTCTTGTCGGAGGGCGGAGGTAGGGTGTGCGGCCCTTTTTTAGACCCTCTGTATTATAATAGCGAGGTTACGCAAGGAGCTATCTACGACCTTAGATGGCCGACATGTACCTGTACATAATATTTTGAACTATACGCGTAGGGTTTTGCTTGGCTAGGTTATGTGCAGGTCCGCGTCGTCCATCTAAGGTCCTAAATAAGCTCTTGCGTAACCTCTCTAATAACGTTATGGGGCTGCTGGGAACCTTAACAAAGAAATGCGTTGTTAATGTCCTTTTTGACACCTTGTCTCCGTTACGCTGCGCTGATGCTCTCACCCCATTCCAGTGGAAATAACAAAAGGACGACCCTACTTTCGCCTCAGCGGAGACAAAAATCATCCCAGTGGAAAATCAGATGTTTTTCTCTTTTAACCTCACTTGAAAATAGGGTAGTGTTCTCTTTTAACTCCAGTGGGGGGAATCGGGATGCTTTCTCTTTTAACCCAGTGGAAAATCAGATCCTTTCTATTTTAACCCCAGTGGAAAATCGGATAGGTTTCACCAGTGGAAAATTGGGTGTTTTCTCTATCGCCAGTGTTAAAACAAAGAAATACAAAAAAGCATCGTATATAAAATATGTTAAAAAAAGAACTCCATATCATTTACCTTAACATCTGTGGCAATTGCAAAAGCAACACAAAACGTTGCCAAAACCAGCAGCTTCATTTTGCCAATGAACCAATGCGAATGATATGTGGTGGGAGCAGCGAAAGAGTGTTTAATTTTTGTGAAGTAGTCATTCTCGCGTCCTTTTATAGACCAGACATCATTTGGATCAATCAGGGGGTAAAAATAATTACAAAAAAAGTTAAAATAATTCAGTTGTGGTGAGCCAAGGTTGATCAAATGATAGCAAAATATATTTATTCACCCACAAAGTCAAGTCGCACTTATATGTGAATCTCAGGGGTTTACATTAATAAAGACCGCCCCAAACAATGGAATATGAAATCGTTAGCAGGGACACCCTGTTCACTGCACGCGACTTTTAGACTATATTATTTGTTAAACATTTGTCAATATTGCCTTACCCGTGTAATAAAACCCTAGTTTAATTCGATTTTTATAATTATTAGTTTGTATTGGTTAATTAAAAGTGAACTTTTATAACCATTTTATAGCTTTGATAAAATTCATGATGATGTAATAATGTAAATGACCATTCTTTGCTACAGAAAGTCATGTCAAATACTTTTCAAACCAATAAGATTTAAATATTTGGAGGAGAAAACAAACACTATGTATGGTTTAACTCACTAAAAGATTTTGTTTACTGATATTACACATAACTAATCTTTAGTAAGTGTTTTGTTTTCCCCCAATTGTGACGTCATGCTGTGGCAAAGAATTATTTACAGGCGAGTCGAACTGAACAAAATATTGCGAAATTATCCTGCAATGAGCCAAATACTGTAACAGAGCTTGCATTTTTTATTAATGAATGTCGGACGGAAAAATCAATATCCATTCAACTGTTGATTAAAAACAAATGGTTGAGAGTTTGTTTACAAGTCTTTTTACAAAACCCACTTAAAAGAATCTGAAATTTTTCGCTCAAGTAAGATTTATATTTCAGTTTCAGTTTCAGTTCTGTATTAACGGAATCTGAACGGAATTGACCATTTTTCAAGGGGACCCGATATTCACAGGAAGAGTACGCATCATTTTGACGTCTAATCGATGAAATAAGAAATAAGAAAATTTTGCGACCGCAGGAAAAAGAATTGTCACTCGGAGAATAATTGTCGCGGGTATTTAGGAAATCTTTGTTTGTCCCAAATCTATCGCCGCTAATTTTTCCTTTCAGCCTTGTACGGCTTAAAAACTCAGCGACACTAAATTTTCCTATGATTACAAGTATTTAACGTGACGCCCGAACAACATTTTTCAATGTAAAAAAAAAACGCCACATATAAAAAACGGCCCGTCTTTACTTACTGGGATGCGCCTTATTTCTTCATTTTTTTTTACCTGCTGGGTTTCATCATATTCATATTTCCCGCCCAGATCATCCCAACACTCTCTAGTACCATTGGTTGTATTTTTGAATTTAATAATTTTCAGCAAAATGTTACCAAAGCGGTAAGACTAAGGGGCGCCAAACTAGAATTTAGAGCATCATACAGAGAAAACTTCCTTTAAATATAGCAAAGCGCAGGGATTTTTTTATCTAAAGTTATGAAGTGTTTCGAAAAAAGACACAAAATTGTTTTTCAAAAATTTCTGATAAGTCCTAAAAATAGAGTTTCCATGAATTAAAATCTTTTATTGTAATAAGTTATTCAGGTCAGTTCAGGTATATGTTTTTGCTAATTGTATGTTGTAGAGATGATAGAAAATTTAAATCTAAATGTTTTTAATTAATATGGTCCAAATGTCCGAGTTTTATTAAAATCTTTTACGCACCAGTTTTTCTATAATATTAAATTTTAAACTGCAAATTTTGCACTCCTCACGATGGCTAACAATTTAATCAGGTTTAAGATTTTCATTGAAGATAGAATTACATATTGTTTGTTTATCACCGAGGTGTAGATTCGTTACTTTTGGTGGGCGCTGTAGAAAAATATTTATTTTCTACTCTTTTCTTTTCTCCTAGGGGTAGCTCTCATATGATACAAGCCATGGTAGAAACAGCCCTTACACACACAGGAGGGACGGAATGTTGTTTTAACGCCAAAAATAAAGATTTCAAGTCGAAAATACATCCGACATTAAGTCGAGCAACAAATGTTTAACTCTTTACCTTTGAGAATACATCAAACTTTAGTATGGGGAATTAAAAACTCCAAAAACACCCCTGTCTCTTGGGGCTCAATGGGGTGAAAACTAAATCTTTCAATTCCACTGGGTTGGGTGAAATGGTAATGTTTTTCAGTGGGGTCGTAAAAATCTTTTGTTCTTTCATCATATTATCAGTGGGATGGCTCTTTGTAATTCTTTGTTTTTCAACTGAGGTGAGAGAGAATATCCGATTTTCTACTGGGGGTGACCATTTTCTCCACTGGGGCGAAAGAACGGGCCTTTTTTGAGCAATTTTTCCACGGGGGTGACCAGTGGGGTGAATCTCATTGAGTTACAGAGACAGGGGTGTTCCCAAGGTATCGAAAGTAATTAAAGCCTGTATCTACTGGTATTTACTCAAAAAAATCTGAAAAAGACTTCGGTTGCGCTTCAATTTAGTTTACATTTTCTGACGCAAAAAGTACTCTCATGGGACATTTTCTGCAATAGTAGAAATTCTTCCAACCGGTAATACCGGATTTTGTTTTACTGAGGGTTTGGTTTTACTTTACCGTTGTCGTCGTGTTGCCGTCCTGATTGTGCGTTAAAAAGTTCATCCCGGGGTCGGGTGGAATGCAACGTTCCGACGAAATTCCCCGGATTGAATGAAGCGCTGTGGTTGGCTAAAAAATTCACTTTGCTCTGCCTGGACGAGTCTTTTCTCCTTAAAAAATATAGCTTTAATACGCATAAAGATTTTCTGACTTTATGGCTTTTCTGGCTTTTTCTTACGGAACTCCAGTGGATGGAGTAGCGGGTGTAGAGTGGCCGGAACACGAAACCGTGCATTTTTAATCCGATTTTGACCCGTTGTTGCCGAAAATAGTTCCGAAATAAATACCGCGAGAACGTTCTGCATGTGAAGAAGAAACAAGATGGCGCTCGTCTGTTCAAGTAAGTAAAATGTCCATTTTTTGTATATATCGCTCGTTTTATTCATACACAGCGAACCAGAGACTGCTTGCGATTCTTGAAATACTGAAATGCTTTCTTTATAATTTTGAATGTTTATTTGTTCCTTACATTTTACAATTTCTTTTCCTATAATGTTTTGAAAAAAATTGAGATCTTGTGAGAGGTCTTTTCTTCCCTTAGCCTTGCGCAACCCTTGACAACCCTAAGAAATGGGGTTGAAATAGGTTAGATCATTTTTCAGCCAGAGAATTGGGTATCCGGGTATCTAGGGTATTCAGGAGCATCATCCACTTGCGCTGAATTAAAGATTGGAAAAGCTCCAAGCATGGCCCGCGCAATTCCAGCGGCCTGAATCCCCCTGAAACTCCCAAAACCTCTGGATACCCCCGGAAGCCCCCGAACACCCCGGAACACCCCAGAATCCCTCAGACACCCCCGGAAATGCAATCTAACCTATGTCTACCCCTGGATCGCCCTGGAAATTTCTGGGGAATTCTGGGGAAGCAAGACAGCGGGAGAGTAAGATAGCGGTTTTCGCCATTGATGTCCGAAAATTAAAAGAAAGCGGCTTGTTTATAGCCGTAAAGTGTAAAGTCCTTTCTCTATTTTTCAAATTGGTTATTGCATTCAGTAAAATCGTAAAAAACAGTTAGGTAGCTCGATTCGAGTTTTAAAATATGCACGTTTTC
>JAUJPO010043688.1:0-17273 GCA_032270745.1 Tiaropsis multicirrata
TATTATTATTTTTTCAATATTAGCAAAAATAGGGTCGGTCGGGCCCGTAGAACAACAAATTAAATTTGTCACGCCTAAGTAATTGAAAAAGTTTCGAATATACGGTAAAAAGGACACCAACTGGTCGTATTGACGTTACGTTAGCTTAGCTATAATTCTTCAAAGGCACGTGACAGAGGTCTCGTTGCACTTACCTTGGGGAGTATGATTCCTGATCTGACAACGATTCGTGGAAGTGTTTTCTTGCCCTGTACGCATATTTTTGATAGCTCATTAACTCTCTGGTTAGGGTTTCTTTACCATCTAGTGAAGACAAAGAATCTGTTTTGCCTTCAAGATAAAGTAGTTTGACATCAATACGGTGGAATCTCTCTAAATCGGACATGGTCTAAATCGGACATGGTCTAAATCGGACATCTCTATAATGAACACTGAAAAACTGTTCTTTAGAACGGTCTGTTTTCACTTTATTTCATTATTACAAGCGGCTTATAAAAACTTTAATTGCAATGTAAATGTCCAAAACAACACTAGAGAGAAAATAAAAATAGTAATAAAGATGTAAACTAACCAAGAAAGTTGTTTTCTCTGATTTTACATCTTATCAGTATCACCAAATCTTCTGAAGTCTTCCTGAAAGAATCGACTTTGCGTTTTCCATTTGCCTCATCACCAATACCAACAAAACTTTCCATGTTATCTCGTAGCTGAAAAAATTGATTCATATTTCAGGTCGAAGCCCTAATCAAAGATTTTAAAGTCCATGTGGACATCAAGGTTACCGACGCTTTACATCGACAAGTAGCTGCAAGCAAAAACATCCCGGTAAGACTTATGAAATTAAAATGCATCGTACATAGCTTTAAATATATTTGCAAGTCCTGCTCAGACAACATTACATTAAGGCCTGGTAACTTTTGCTGTAATGTTTACCGTCGGGTTAGGTCTAACAAAGAACAAGAATTCAAGAAATCAGAGAGGTAGTAAATTTCCAATTAGTTCGAAAGTAAAAGAAGCTCACCACTGTGTTTCTTACATCCGATTAATAAATCCACTATTAATCCCATAGAAAACAGAGGTGTTGACACCAGTGACGGGGCAACCGAACACAGTAATAGATGTGGCGTCCTCGAGGTAAATATATTTATTCCCTAATTTACCAACAATTTTACCCAGCAGACATGGACATTTTTTTAACAACCAAACAACTTTCTTTTAATGTCAGAAAGTTGTGTGTCTGCGGGATACGTTAGAAATAGTTCTTTGTGTATTCTAAGCTTTTTTATGCTTTGTTTCATGAATGTTTTTTGTCGATTTATATAAAGCTTGTTGCAGTACCGCTAACACATTCCCCCAAAAAATTGGATTCGGATATTCCAGTGGATGAGATAAATGTCAACAACCAGAGTGCAACGGCAAATGGTAAACGAAAAAGAAAACGTAATGAGGTAACTATTGACACCACCAAACCAATCGTTGGGCTACCCGAAAAGAAAGGGAAAAAGAAACGGAAGTTGCTCTCGTTAGAAAAAATTACAGAAAATCATTGCTTCAAATGTTTGACTGTGTTCCAGTCAAACAAAGAGCTGGACGAAAGCATTGTAAAAATTGAAAACGAGGCCATCGGCTGTGACATGGACAAATGCAACTATTGGGTTCACCTTCGATGCAGCGGCACAAATTATAAAAGTGTTAAATCCAAGAAATGATCGATAATCTTTCATTTCTATGTCCCGAGCATGTGAGCACCGAAAGGCAGCTCACAGAACAGCCGGATAAATCTTCCAGAAAAAGAAGAGCAAGGAAAGTGACTAAGTAATTTATACCACCGTCTTTATAACCCACACTAACTTAAACAATAATTACCCGTTCGATGGTACAATATCATTCTAATGGTCTGTGTCCAATTTTCATCTGTTGGAACACCAATGTCTGGTAGCAAGTATTGTATCTTCTTGTTGAATTCTTCAGTGAGATATATTAGACACACAAGATGTTAATGTTACAAAATTACATAAGCATAGCATAAACATATTTGAGGCTCTAAAAATGGATTTTCCTAAGCATAATGAGGCTCGTGAAAAATTACCCCATGCTTATAAAAAAAAAAACGTGTAATACTGTAACACACAAACAAATAAAAAAATTGCTACAAAAGAAATCCATGTGCCGTTACCATGGTAATTTACAATAGACAATAGACCCATCAAATCACACACACGATCACAAAGTTAATTTCAAAATAAGTAACTTGCACTGTAAGATACAAGCAAAAATGTATTATCACCTTATTGATGATTCCTAAAGAACCGCCATAATTGGGGAGATTTTCCATTTGTCATGGCCCTTTCCATTAAAAAATAATTGAAATGGCCTGTTTTTCTTCGAAAGATTCCTGTATTTATCTTATTTTGTCCTGAAAATTCCTGTATTTACCTTATTTTTGTCCTGAAAATTCCTGTATTTACCTTATTTTTGTCCTGTTTTGTCTATTATTTTAACAAATTCTTATCCTCTATTCCTGTATTATTACGACTATTCAAGGCTGGGAGGCCTAAAAAAAGAGTGTATTTTATTCCCAAAGTTGCAGAATTTTTTTTAACTTTTGAAAAATACATACACTATATTGGATGAAAGTTTTACGGAATGAAAAGTTCGCGGTTTTTTAGCCAAAAATTGCATTTCGCGGTGATTTTAATTTTAATGGTTTTTCGAACTCAACTACTAAAATTTCATGCAAGAAAAAATTGACATCAAAATGATTGAATTGTTTGTTTCTATATGTGTATATTATAAGTCTGTCGAAGAGTTGTAGTAAAAATACTGTAAATATTTACAAAGTTCCAAATAAGGATCCTTTTCATGTTTTTACCAAAGAAAAAAAAACTACAACAAAATATAGTAATGTAAAAATCTCAGCCCGTCAAAAAATAATGCAGAGGCAGAAAGAAAAAAATCTTACTTACAGTAAAAAGAATGATCTCTCACATTCGAAATCAAATTAAAGTCAAGTCCAAGTTTCAGACCCCCTTAATGGGAATGAAAACATTTACATTTACCCTAATTGGGCTATTCCAGAAAAAAGGATTTCATTTCACGATCGACCATGAAGTTTAAAAAAAACTTTAAGAAATGTGACTTTAAAAAAATGGAGAAAAATATAAGTGAAAAGATCAACAGAACAGAAAGGAACTACTAGGAGGTTGTGGAACTGCCAATTCGAGACCACTCAAGTTTTCCGTAGTAAAGCCCCTTAATTGAGTTTGGAGAACGAAGCATCATAGTATAAGAAAGCCGCGGCTGGAATGTTGACGGTATTGTTTTGCCAGCTAATTGATGTTCTATCTGTGTTTTCGCACGTTATAAGAACTACAATGTATAGGAGCTGTAGTAGACGTCTTTTTTGGCGACAAAGGCTTTTTCATAATTGAAAATCTCCAGTATGGTTTCTATTGACATTATGAACTAGATTATATAGATTTTTTGGGTATTTTGACAAAAATAACACTATGTAGCCTAAATTGTCTTTGTAAGCACTCTTTGAAAAAAACTAACTTTGAACGACGAGTCGTAAATCTCATTGTGTGAAATTTCCCGAGTATGATCTTGAAATATTCCTTCACATATTCCAGAAAGAACTTTACCAAAATATGATAAAGGCATTGAAGGCACTTTAGTTTTGTTTCAATTCTTTTCGTTATGATATTCAGTTCTTCTTGATGCATCTTTATTCAGTCTCTTTACTTCATTGCATGATTTTTAAATGACATTTATTGTCCAGTGCATTCATTTTATGACTAAAGCGTCGTTAATAAAACGGCGATTTAACATTCACCATTAAAACTACAACTGAACCATTGTCACAAACTGGTTATACGACAGAGATAGAACAGCAGAAATCAAGTTCTGCTCATTTCAGCCGCGGCTTTCTTATACTATGGAAGCATCGAGTACAAAAGACTGTCTCTTTTATTCAAACGATTTTTAGAGACTTTTGTACTAAAGAACGACGTGGTCTAAAATTCGAAGATGAATTATATGCTAGTAGTACACAACAACAACAACAAAAAAGCTAAATATCAACATGAACTTCTTCATCTTGCTAAAATACAACAAACAACTAATAAAACGTCTCTAATAGGAACAACCTTCCCCAGTCAACTCAAAATTAACGCAATCATGCAATTCTTTTCTCGAAAAATTATAAAATGCTTTTGGGGGTAAAAAATCTAAATAATACAATTTGACCCCCTCCCCCACTCTAAAATTAAGCACAAAAGAGTAATGTGACCATCAAATACCGAAGAGCATTCAACAGCCTGTCTCTACCCACGAATTACAATACAACAAAAGTAACAAGCTAAAGTAAACCAACACGTTTCTTCTGAGCTGTACGTTTCTTAGAAATACGTGCTATCGTTGAGCGCAAATCATCCTCTTTTGACGACGTGGTGCCAGCGGAGATCCTACGTGATTTACGGGGTGGTGACGTCACCGACGTAGAGTGTCGTATGTTACGGATGCGTTCCGTAATAGTATCGTCGTAACGGCCTCCGCTATTATCTAAGAGCGGTTGGTTTCTTTTCTTACGACTCTGCTTTTCAATGAAGGACTCGTGACTCATCTGATTGAGCTGTTCGATATCTGCCAACGACAATTTCATGGAACCAAGATCCGATGATGGATTCTTCACCAGCAAACGGGGAACAATTTTGGCCGGTTTCGGTTTAATCCAATCATTTCTCTTGACGGTCACTTTACGACGGCTATTCAACTTCAGTTGGATGTCAATAGTGGTCGGGATATCACGGTAACCCCGATTTGAGGCCCGGTGGTCACGTCGTTCGTCGGGCGATTGATCGGAATCAGACGAAAAATGTCGCCGAGATTTCTTTTTCTCTTTGCCACGTTTGTGTTTAATACGCTTTTCTGTGCGTGTTTCCCTTTTCCGATCTTTGCTTGATGCCATCTCGTCATCTATTGTCTCACTACAGTTGGAATCAGCAACCCGTTCCCGATCTTGCCCGATTTTCCTATCAATGTAATCATTGATTTTAGAATCAACATCAGTATCACCATGGTTACGTCTCCTTCTAATACCTTGATTATCATCCTTCTCTACAATTTCAGCTTCTCCGTCAGTAGATTCAACAAAATCAACATATTGACGTGGTAGATTCTGTCTTCGCGGTGGAAAAGTTGCTCTATCTTCAACACTTACAGATGTTTCTACATCCTCGACACTACTTCCATAAGGATTCCAGTGTGCATTCGAGCCATACTGGTCGTGTGAGTGATTTTTGTGTAACTCCGCTTCTATATTTGGTACAGAGAGTCTCCGACGTTTATATCTTGGGTCTGTTTCATTTTCCAAAGTGTCCAAATTTCTTTCTTTATCTACCGAAATTCTATTGTTCTGTTGAAGCCATTGAGAGTCACGTCGAAAGATGCTTCGTTCGTGACCAGTTTCTGGTAGCCACTTCGAAATTGTGCCATCGCCAAATCTCTCAAAGCAATCGCGCTTGACGTGCTCAATACGATGAGATTCTTCTCCAGGTAATATTTGTTTTAGATCGGACTCTCCATAATCATATCTGTCGTTGTAACGTGAATGATACGAGTCAACAGATTCGCTATCATCACCGAGAACCGACGACCGACTAAGTTGCAAACGAGGATCGTCCAACAAGCCCAGTCTTTCCTGTTGTAATGTTTCCGTTTCATCGGTTAACTGTCGCCTTGGTTCAAAAGATTTTGGAGAGTCTGACTCCAACATTTCAAAGGCTGGCCGCTGACTTCGTGGGAATGGAATAACACCTCTAAAATCATGTTCTTGCCTCAATTGAGAAATATCTTCTAAAGGTTGCTGTATGCACTCAAAGCGAAGACCATCAGGATAGCTTCTTTTGTCTTGGTCTTCGGCACTGGTAGCACGACTCGGTTGAAGATTGTCGACAGAAGAGCGCCGACGTTCGAGCCGAGGATCAATTGGTGAACTCCGGTCTTTTATGTCATGTGAAAAGCGAGAATCGTGTTCATTGATAGACGGAGAATTTGGAAAATCTTCGATAGATCGACTACGAGCAAGTCTAGGATCTTTGTTGCTGTCTGTAGATGAATGTCTTCTCAAACGTGGATCAGAAGGCCTAGAGACTATTGGCAACTCTTGATCAGTGACTGGGGATTGCCTTTCTTCAGTAGATAATTTTCCGGTCATGGGAAATCGATTCTTCAGAATGACGGCGCTATTGACGTATTCTCCGGAACCAGAATTACTGGAATCAAAACTTCGCGAATGTTCTTCTCGCTTTTGTTTTTGAACACTGATCAAAGCGTCTCGGATTCCCAAATCCACAATCTGCAATAAAGTTTCTTCACTAGCCACATTTCCGTTTTCTAGTAGACCCAATATGAAGCCTCTGGCCAACTCGAGCAAGTACGATTTCTCTTGAAAGGTTGGTACCTCGTTAAAGTATTCGTTGATCAAGTTATCAAAAGTCTTCAGCATTAGTTGGTTGAGGAGATTCAAAATTTCAGGGTTCTGCGATGGTGGTGGGACTGTTGGACTTTTTATCAACGGAGCTTGATAGTGGTGCCAGATATTTGGTGATACATGTTGCGCCTCAAGGTGTGTCGGCGAATCCTGAAGAACGTGAAGTGGTGTCAATCTTCGGTTGTCTTTAGGTGATAGGGGGCCAGTTGATGAGGTGCTGGTGGAGCTACTGGTGCGTCTTGATTGACATTGCTGTTTGGAGAACAGTTTGGCAAAGACAGACCACATTGATGGTGATGGTGGTCGCGTAGGTAATGGTAATGGTAGTACTGGTGACGCGAGAGACGCACTTGATATCGAGGATAAGGAGGGGAGAGAAGTGTTTTGACGATGGAAAGGTGGTGTGTTCCATTCTGTTGGTTTGTTGATTGTAGGCGAGTTGATATTCTGCCTATTGAACGTAGGCAGAGATGGTAGTTCTGGTGAAGAGAGAGACGCACTTGATATCGAAGATAAGGAGGGGAGAGAAGTGTTCTGACGAAGGAAAGGTGGCGTGTTCCATTCTTTTGGTTTGATGATTGTAGGCGAGTTGCTATGTTGTCGAATGAACGGTGATGGGAAAGGGAACATGGTTGACTGGACGCAATCCTGTTGCATTGATAGTGTTTTTAGTGGATTATTGATATGTGTGGAAGAACTGCCTGAGTAATTACTAACGTTTTCCCTGTGTGAAGATCTAATGATAATCTTCGGATGGAGATCTAAGGATGATGATGTTTGTAGAACAGGGTCAGGAGATGCTTCAGCGCTGTTACTGTTCGATGACAAACACGTTGGATTGGAGGGCGAATAGAGTTCACTTTTGGAGTCTATTGAAGAAGATCGACTTCGAGTGCATGGTTTTGTAACTTGTGTTCCGAGAATGCCCAGAGACGTAGGAATCAAATGGCCTGTAGGCAAAGGCGTTTTTCTACCCGTTAAAACAAACGGCAATGAAGGCAATTTGATGATATTCTTGGCTTTAGACTCTCCAGAGCTTTGTTCATCTGTGAAATTTTCATCGCTCGGTTCAGGCTTGTAACGCGAAAGATCATCATCATCCACAATTGATTTAGTATCACCATGAAGCTTTGGCTTTCTTGTTATCTCGTCATGTTTGTCGTAAACCGATAACTCATGTGGAGTTACAGCCGTTGCAGCAGCTGGTTCAATGTAGCCAGAACTTTGCTGGAAAGATAATCGTTGTTTTGATAGTGATCTGACGTAGTCTAGGTTTCTCAAGGCGAGATGGGTATCTCTTTCAGGTGTCGCTTCTCCTTTCTCTCCTTCGTTTTCGGGAGATGCTCCAGAGCCGGCATCTACAATACTTTCATTGGTGTTTCTACCGGCAGCTGCAAAAACAATGTCTGTTTTACAACACTTTTCTTTGTGTTGTATCACACTGTCGTTTTCAGCAGGGTTTTTAAAAGTCTCTCCAGAAGAAAGAATACTCTCAAAACGCGCACTCAACAATGAACAATCTGTAACTTCCGAATGTTTTGAACGAACAGCTATCTCCGGTTTTTCGAAACTGATATCTTTTATTGAGCCCTGTTCGATATTATTATCTCCGCTGATCGGTACCGGTACAACTTTTCTTTCCAAATCGACAGCAAATTCTCCACCATCGTTATTGCAACCAATTACATCTGGATCGTTCAAATGATGAACTCGGGACGCTGTTTCAATGCTTGTTAACGAATCACTTTCCAATAATTTCACTTTGATTGGGCTGATGGTGTCAGACGTAGCGCTCACCTTAACAGTCTCTGTGACTATTCCATCTGAAGCAGGAATATCCCATCGTTTTCTCTTATCGCTGATGCGTTTCTTCTTAACAAGTGAGTCGAAGATAACAGAACCCTTCTTCGGAAGCACAGGTTGTTCAATCTCAGAATCGGATGTCGTGCAAATATTCATATGTTCATCTGCTATAGGGTTTGTTTTCTCAACGCTGCTTTCTAGGGTAGCTCTTCTTTGATCAGGGAAGCAGCTAACGGCCGCTGACTTCTTATCCCCAGGTGAGATACGAGGATCTTGAGCTGGTAACAACTTGGATTTGAACGGACTTAAAATGATTTCTTCAAACTTGCTTTCATTGCTTTTATCTCCAACCGATGGTGGATCTTCTTCAGACTTTAATCTTGGATCCAGAGGGTTCGAAACTTTATCATCATTGAAAGTTATCGGGATCAATTTCCAAGGGATATCGTACGTCTTTATTGGTTTAGGAGACAGGGGCGGCATATTTGATCTCATCGTTTCTCGTTCCAGGACTCTTGAGCAGACGGTTTCGCAGTAAGTTCCATCCGAATGGCGGTGTGGAAATTTGAAGTAAGCTTTTGAAGGAGCATCTCGAATATCTTGTTGCGTTTGTAAAGCTTTCTCGTCGTCAATTTCTTTGTAGTTCTGAGGCAGGCGATGACAAAACGTGACGCAACGTATTCCGTCGTCATGACGATGCGGTAGTTTCAGGTAAGATTTTTTCACTTTCATTTTCCCAAAATCGGTCTCGATGACCTTGGTTTCGGACTCGTTTGACGCTACAGAGGTGATCGAATTTGTCGGGGACAGCAAGTCTGTGCCTGGTTTTGGACAATTTTTAGAAGCATCTGTTGAAACTTGAAGCGGTGCAAGCCCTTCACCACCTTTGTTTTTGGTCTCCACTTCTTTCACGGCCTCTGGTTCTTGTTGGTTTCCTTGGTTACGAAGTTTTCTCAACTTTTGGATGGTTTCAGACAGAACGATTTGTCGTTGTGAGGTATTCTTCAAAGGTGTAATATTTAATTTGGATGATTTTCTCAGTTGATTCTTCTGTTGTCCGATCTGTCGTTCAAGCTCTTCGTCCACAAACTTAGTGAAATCGTCATTTTCTGAAGATATTTCTGTCGGTAGATTTCGCGGTTCGTTGATTAGTGATTTTCTTCTTTCTTCCTCTTGAGTCATTAAATCTTTTTTCGATGTCACTTTGTTTGTTTCTAACGTTGGTCGTGAACATTCTTTTGGAGGTATTGGCGCTCCTTTCTTTTTAGCAACAAATCCGGCCAATGAAAGCTTCTGTTTGGATTGCCTTGTCTCTTTTGAAGAAGCGAGGCAAAGTTCGGTTTGGTTCTTTGCCAAAGTGATGGACGATTCTTGTTGCCATGGTGTTGATTGCTTCGTCTCTTTCGAAGAAGCGACGGAAAGTTCGGTTTGGTTATTTGCCAAAACGAACAAATTTGCCAATTGTTGTTGTTGTTTTGGAGTTGGTATCTGATTGACGAATTGTGATTTCATCGTTTTTGATGCCACTGATGCTCGAATGTCAGACTGATTTGGTCGAGTTATAACGTTTTGTATAATTTTACCGGTGGTTTTTTGGTCTTTGGATGATTCGGTTGATGGAGAGACAACATTGGATATTGAAGTTTGATCAACGACTGTTAAGCGTCCTTCATTTTCTTTGGATGGGTTAGTTGCACTTGATGTAATATCACCGGCTTGGCTTTGTTTAAGATTTTCGTCGACTTGAAATGTTGGTGTAGTTGCAACAGGGTCTACTTCCATTTCTTGGAGTTGTTTAGCGTTTACGTTAGGATTTTGCGTTTGTTTTGAAGTCTCCTCATTTATTTGGTTTTCGTTTGACTTACCAGCTTCAAACGTCTTCAATTCTTCGATGGAGTTCGTTGAATTTTGTACTGGTTGGGGCTTTGGTGGATGAATTTCCTTTGTTTGAGAGGGTTGATCGTTGATGAGACTTGATGATAAGCTGGCCATGTTAACCATGATGGTATCTAAAGGGGACGTAGCAGCAGGCTCTGACAGATCAACATCTATGCGAGAACGTTTCTTTTGAATTAGTGGTAGAGTGATGTCCGACATAAGATTTCCTGGTGATAAAGAATCAAGTTGCTTTTTGCTACTGGTGGTTGAAGATGTTTCTAAATCTTTGTTACTGCTTTTTGTTTTCTTCGGTATCTTGAATTCTACAAGTTGATATTTTGACGGTTGACAGTCTATTGATTTTGACCTTGGCATTTGGGAGATTTTCAATGGTGGTGCATCGTTGGTCGGGGTGGTTGGTCTTGAACGAGCTTTCTTGGTTTTAAGTGGCGGGGCGTCAACAATGGGTGTTGTTGGTCTAGACCTATTTTTCTTTCCTGTTTTCGAGAGTACGTCAAGTATAGGTCTGGATCGGGTCTTCTTTCCCAATTTCGAATCCGGAGAATTCGGTCTTGACCGGTTTTTCTTTACCGTTTTGATTGGTGCTTCATCAGGGACAAAAAAATCTGACATGAATGTACTTTCCCTGGCAACTTTACCAATCGTTTTAATTTTCATTGGGATATCACTGGAATCCATAAACAAAGTGGTTGGCTTGTTGAGACATGTAGCCCAAGTTGCATTCACATCAACTAGCTGGCCATACTTGCCAGAATTTGCCGCTTTCTTGACTTTGGTTCGTAACACTGTCAGACGATTTTTGTTTTTGGGAAGAAGCTTTGTCTCGCCTGCTTTACGGTCCTCAGTTGTGGGCTTACTACTAGAGTGTTGTACCTTGTTATTAATCTTGGACAGCTTCACTCTGGGTTGGAGGTTTGAAAGTATCTTCAGCTTCTGTTCTAAATCACATTCCGATTCTTCCGTATCCCTCCCCGATTTGATGGGCGAGTAAACTGGTTTTGGTTTTGGTTTCGGTTTCCTCGCTTGAGCTTGTTGACTTGTCGGCGGGTCCGTTTCGAAATCGGTTTCACTTTCATCGACCGAAACTTCCTCATAGACGGGTCGATATCGGTATTTTTGTTCACGTTCTTTCTTCAATCTCGTAAATTCGTCATCGGAGGATATGTCTTCGTAAACACGCTTGAAACTATGGCGCAGGCTGTAACACTTCTTTCTCCAATGGCTCTGCTTGTTATCGTTCTGTAGTTTCCCCACAGCAGAATCTGGTACAAAAGTGATAGCGACCACGTTCTCAATATTCTCTTTGTCAGAGTCATAATCGGTCTGTGATGTCGCATAACCCTCAGTAGAAGCTGATTCTTGGGATGTTTCGTCATCGCCTTCTAAATTTGCAATTTGGTTCTCAGCTTCCTTATTATTGGTCACATCTCTTAAAGGTAAGGTCTTGGACCCGGCGCCGAGGCCTAACTGGGCCGAATCATCTCTTTTCTGAGTAGAAATAACTTCAGTATCGTTACCAAGATAAACGTCACAAATCGCATCCAAACTTTCAATTGTAGGTCTTTCTTCTTCTCTTTGAGCTACATCTTCTGAAGGAGGCAAGCTGTTACTCGCTGTTGGTTCAACCTCTTCAAGGTGACCAGTATGTGACGACTCCTTAACCATGCGTTTAAGATTGCCAGCAATGAAGCGCATCAAATATTGCAACTCTTCCACTTCTTCTGGTGATCGAGGTTCAAACCGCCCTATGATGTTAGCCGTAGATTGCTGTTGGTCTTCAGTCGAATTCTGAGTACCACCACTATTTGTTTGATTCAATGATGAACATTCGTCTTTCTCGAGTTCAAAACCATGAATATCAACTATGGGTGCAGCGCTTTGCATTATATTATCTTTATCATTAACCCTTGCAACATGATTTTCAACTTGTCGAGTGTCAGTACGTTTCTGACTTTCCACAACATGTTCAGCATATTGACTGTCAGAGCCATGATTTTCAACTTGTTGAGTGTCAGTACGTTTTCGACTTTTCATAAAATGTTGCGTATCAGAGCCACGATTTTCAACTTGGTGAGTGTCAGTACGTTTTTGACTTTCCACAACATGTTGACTGTCAGAGCCGTGATTTTGAACTTGTTGAATGTCAGCACGTTTTCGACTTTCCACAGCATGTTGGATGTCAGAGTCATGACTTTCAACTTGTTGCTGACTTTCCACACCATGTTGACTATCAGAGTCTTGAGTCATTTCATGCGAGCTTTCTTCTTGTGACGAACACATATCAAAGAGGTCATCCATAAGTGATTTAATGACCGGAATATTTTGTTGCTCCTTTGAATGGTCATCGAACATCAACAGTTTCTTTTTCTCATCCTTCTCTAAGACTTCTTTGAAAATATCATCATCATCTTTAGAACTCGTTCTTCTTGCACACTCATTGTTGTTATTGATTTCTCGATATTTCTTGCGAAACGACTCGTAAGAGTTGGTGAGAAATTTCTCGTAAACAGGTGGCGAATCCTCTTTAACACTGATGGGAGGTAGTTGGTCTTGGGATATGTTCTGGAAACTTGATTGATAGCTTTCAGTGCTTATCATGTCGTTCACATGAGTTGTACTTTGCTTGTGTTGAGATAAACTTTGCTGGTGTTGAGATGTACTTTGTTGGTGTTGAGATATACATTGGGTTCTTGATGGAGGAGATTGAGTGTTTTGTGTATCTTCGTTAGGAAAGGTCGTGTTTGGAGTTTTTGAAGAGCTTTCAAAAGTCAATATCGAAAAGGCTTCATTACAAGAAGACTTTGTATTGAAACCATCACTTCTTGACATTGAGGAACTTGAAAGGATTTTCAAATCCAGAGTAGAAGAAGACGTACTATCAGTGCTTGCGACTTCTTTGTGTGGTGGATTTGAGCCAAAATCACCGATAGTTTCGGTAGTCGATAGCGTTTCTATGATCAAATTTGAAGTAGTTTTCCTGCCAAATGGAGGAGTCGGTGATGGAATGTTTAAATTAGATCCAGATGGGCCTGTTAAGCGTGAATTATCATGGTCTTTGGAGCTAACGTCTGCTGAAACAACACGTTTGTTTTGTGTTTCAGAGGCGACAAAACGTGATAATTTGGTCAGTGGTATCCGGACAACCAACTTTTCTACAGATTCAGCAGTTTCTTTGTTTGAGATCATAAAGTTCATATCTTTTTTTGATTTCTTCGAATTGGAATCGATTTCATCATCGCCTGTACGAGGAATTGTTCGCCAAATATTTCCAGTGCTTTCTTCTAAAGAGGGCCTTGAAATCAGCTTGGCAACGGAAAAAATCGTCTTGGGACTTCTTCTGACGCTTCTCTCGTTGTTGTTATTACCGTTGGAGATAACCTCCACATTATTCTCTTTGTTTGTATGCACGACTTTGTTCGCCAGTAAATTCAAAGGTATCCCAGGATTGAAGTCAGCAATGGAAGTAGTTATATCACTGTCAGCTGTCAGTGTCGTTTGAAGGACTGGAGATTCAAGATCAGGGGTTTGGTGGCCAACACATTCCAATTGGATCTTTTGTGTGTCTTGATTTATTTCTGCATCAATTTGGTTTTCCCCCACCATAACCCCCTGATGGAATGCGGATCTCTTGGAAACATGGAATCGAGCATCCGTTGACTTTGGTGTAATCACGCCACTTTCTTCACTGGGTAGCAGATTCTCTAATTGACTACTATCGCAACGGATGACAGTGTTCTCACCATTATCAGCAATATTTGATATTTGATGGGTGGAAACTTGTATAAAAGGTTCTTTATTCTGAACGCTATTGAATAATCGGTTTGTCGAAACAAATTGACGCGCATCGAGGTGACACTCACCGCCGTTTGATTCACCACGGCGACCAGTGTTGCTGACAGCACTTCTATTTTCACCACGATCAGCCGCAGCACCAGTATTACCATTTGATGATTCAAGAAGAGTATTTCCAAATCCAGATTCTTTGTTTTGTGGTAGTTGGCTCGCGACGAGGTCACGAAATGGATTCGTCGCGGCGTTGACAACAACAGTTTCTTGTTGATAATTGTTGTGAGAGAGTAACGGATAGACAGGACTCATGAAACCATCAACTGGTGAAGAATAATCCGTTTCGTTCTGTTCTTCTGTTTCCGTCTCATCTGTTGGATTGATGTCACTTTGTCCAATTGATAAATTTAGTGTCTGAACTCCAGTATTGTTTTCTACCTCTTTTGTTAAACGAGCCAAATTGTCAACAAGGCCATTCAAATGTGTTGTTTCTTGGTGTTCATTTGATTGCTGTGTCACCGCACCACAAATCTCATCTTCTGTTAAATTCACCACCTTGTCCACCACCAGACCACCACCAGTTTGATCGGTTACTTCAACACATTCTAGAATCATCTGCTTATCAGTCAAAACAGCCGATGCGGAAATAGCCGCTTCATATTCGCTGTGCTCAACATGTCGTTCACTAGAAGTTTCTGTGTATTTCGGGTTGAAAGTAATAACGGTATTCGCCCGGTAGTCTCCATGATTCCAATCTTTCGAATCATCTGAAGGCACAGCATTATCAACTCTTTGGTCTGTATTTAATAATGCGTTTTCAAAATGCGTTTCATGTTTCGTCATATCAACGCCGTCATTGACATTCAAGAGTTTCGGATTTGTTAATATTTTTTTCACTCTTTCGATATTTTCTTCCGCTATTTTTGATGGAAGAATAGCATCGTCGTCATCATCATCATTCAAACTTGGCCCATTATTGTCAATTTTCCTTTCAACCTGTTGTTGTTGTTGTTTTTTGTCATATGTCTCATCACTGTCAACAGCTGTATTCTTCTTTGCATATTTATTTTCAACATCAACAGCTCCAACAACATCATCGACAGCCTCTACATCTAAATTTTGCTTTCCAACAACTACACTACAATCAGTGCCGGTATTTTGTTGGCCAGTGACATCAGTATCAACATCAAATGTTTCTTGTTGAACATGTTGGTCAATATCACCAATTTGAAGAAGATCATCCGTCTGGTGGACTAGGAAATTGTCATTACAATCGACACCATCCGATTGAAGTACGTTTGGTAATTGTTCATCCTGTAGATAACAACGGAAGATTGGATGATGATGGAATGTGATTTGCATGCCTTAACGCCTCCGGTTATACTAGAAACGAATAAGAGGAGTATGTTTACAATTGAGAGGGAGCATCCTGTTGTAATCCAGTAGTGTCCTAGTAATTTCCAAATGAAGATTTTTTGCCCCCCCCCACCCTCTAGCATATTTTTTTTATTATTTCTTTCTCCCGTTTTCACCACCCCCTTAAATTCCCCCCCCCCCCTGCCAATTTTCTCAAAAAAAGGGGAGAACACTATGGTAATGCGATCAGATCTTAAACCTCGTTTCATTAAAAGTACCTAGATCATAGACGTAATATTTGTCACAAATCTTGTTTTTACACTGTTTTCTTACTACAGACACCCCTCCCTCAATATCAGTGTTGTCAGGCCGAAATTCAACATTGATACTTGAGCTGAGGGAAGGGGGTAAAAAATGGGGTTTGACATTATAATTATGTCTAAAATTGTAGATTCCGTCCTCTACCAATTAGAATCGAAAAAGGTCCCAAAGAGCCCTAAAAGAAAGAGATGGTAAACCAACTTTTAACTTCTTATGGTTCAGGACATATTGACGTTTAAAAAATTTGAACTGATAAAGTACCCAAAGAATGCTCTGTTATTTAAAGGGTTAAGCAATCCAATAGAGCTTTGCAAAGAAAAAAGCGCACTTCAACGATTTAAGGACCCTAGAGACAAAACCTTTTTTCTTAACCTTAATTTTCAACTCACCCGAGATCTACGTGGATCTTCTGGCCGCGCGGGCATGGGCGCATTTTCAATTAACTGTACAGTGCGTGTTTGATTGTTGGCCTGGCGAATCTGTGGCAAGGTGTTTACACGTTGGATCTCGCTGGTGTTGAATTCTCGTAAAAGCGACTTGATCGCGCTCTCCTTTTGATCGACGTTAAAGAGAAGATTTCTTTCGCGAGCATTTGTGAATAAGTCTTTCCAATCGTCGTCCACCTTAAAGGGAACGGAATATCATATAGTTATAGAAATCCTGACGATAGCACTGGCACAAACATCCGTACGGAGGAGTGCTGGATCATAACAAAAACAACAATAGAAAGTGACTTCTATTCATCTTTCGTTTACTGTTGAAAACATAAAAATATTTAGCTATACTTTCAAATCACGGTTTAAGCCAATTAACCAACGCGCTGACATCAGCATATATTTCAGTGTATACCATGGAGTTGCCACAAACTAGAACCCCTGTTACTCATCTGTAATCGTTGTTTATCATCGTTTAAAAAGCGATACTTTAATAGGATAAATCTTCGCGGCGATTAAATTTCGCGAATTTTTTGCGGATTTTGGCCAAATCTGAGATTTTTCCATAATCAATTGGACTTTTTTTCAAAAAAAATCTAAATCGGCTCATCCGCGGAAATAAATCATTTCCAAACTAAACACGTTGCTGGAAACTGAGATCACTTCACTTTAAAAAGAGCAACATTGTAGAATATCTAATCAACCAACGATTAAAAAGATCAAAGAGGAACTACACGACAAAGCAAAACTATCAAATGCCGACGACAGCAACAGTAACGTTTGGCGTTTAAAAAAGGTTTTTTAATCAATAGGTATTTCCAGAAATAATCCGTGTCGAGGAAGTCATTTTTTCAGAAATTACAACCTCCTGGATTTCATACCAAAATCCACCCCACCTGGATTTTCAACATTGAAATTTTTCACACCTCCCTGGATTTGCCTGTCGAGGATATTTAGCACCCGTGTCCCCTGATAATTTTATTTCACGCCTACCCCCTGGATTTTCTATTGATTTGTATAGACTCCCTGGATTTTCCAATATACAGTTGAACCCATGTAATTCGAATCCTCAAGGGACCGAGAATTTCGTTCAAATTACACGAGTTTTCGAATTATAGGAGTGTGATTAAGTTTGATTAAGTCGGACGGGACCGAAGATTTTGTTCGAATTACATGGGTTC
>JAUJPO010043699.1:0-17272 GCA_032270745.1 Tiaropsis multicirrata
TTATATAATTATAACTAATTATGCATTTCGTTTGAGCTTCGTTTGAATTTCGTTTGAACTTCGTTTTAATTTGTTTCATGAAACAATTTGAAACGAAATATTTGAAACAATATTTGGGGACGCTCCCTTAATTCCCATATGAATACATACTTCATCGTTGTGTTTCAAATAATCAAAATTAAAATAATAATGTCTTTTAATGATCTTTTTATAGTCGTTTCACGTACATATAGTTGAACAGCACCTCCCATTCAGAGAGTTTCGAATTGAAAGGAAAAGAAAGGACTATATATGCTACAAGTGTTTCTATGAATTCAATTCCTATCCTTCTTTTTCAAATCTCTGGTCCTAAAGTGAAAGTGCGGCTTATGATATGTTCTGTTCAAAACTCCGTCTATCTTCCATATACCTGTCCAGTAAACATAGATCGTCTTTTTAACTTTCGTAATTTCAACGCCAATAAGAAACCTGTAGATGCTTGGTGATAGCTGAATGCTAAAGAAAACAACTATAGACGCTTCTTCTTAATCTAACTCTTTACTATAGTTGTTTTCTTCATTTCTTTAGGAGCCATCTCATACTACCAAACCACCGACAAAACTTCTACAGCTCTCAAGTATGGGAATGCTGAAATGAAGTATTTTTTGGGAAGAAAATTCGACGCAAATCATGTGTTGGTAATCGATTACCACAAGGTTAAAATGGAACAGTCAGTTTTAAAGTCAAGGGTAAAAAATCCTTCTGTTGTTTCAAATTTTTAAAGTCAGGTTTTAAACAAATCTAACGTGACTAGTTATTAGCGAAACAGCCAATGGACTTTTCCAGAAAAGGTCCGTATCTCCCCTGTTGAGGATATTCAAGGGGTCCGAAATTTTCAATATCTAGGATATCCAGGAGGTAAGAATCTGAAGACCAAGGATATCCAGGGGGTGGGGGTTCAAAATTTTCAATATTTTAGAATTCCAGGGGTAAGAATTTGAAGACCAAGGATATTCAGGGGGTTTGAAATTTTGGCACGGATATCCCTGGATGGTGTTAAGGAAAATTGACATCCTCAACAGTGGGCAAAGCCCAATCAAGCGTCCTAGATTTTGCTGGAAAATTATCACGGGTCGCTAATTTCCGTCCTCTCTTTAACCTCGCTATGTCAGTCAGTATTCGCCTCGCTATGTCAGTCAGTAGTCGCCGATTGAAATTTATATTTTCCATCAGCACCTGAAATATTATTTTTACATAACTAACTGGGATCGTTGACCCAGCATACATCATCAATTTTTATTCTGTGTAGGACCCGTTCTACATGAAATGGATCTTTTTGATGTATTTTATAAAATTGTAATCTAAGTGTTTGATGCCTGGTCACCAGCTTTGGTTGGGTGATCTGATGGTAAGTAGCTGACAGTAAGATGTCGAGTTTTACCACAACAATCGAGTTCCCTGGTCTAGTGCAATAAGAAAAGATGATGACTCCCTCGCTGCCAGCCCATGCGACAAGTCACCAGATTGTCTTCTTTTCATTCCAGTATTCATTCCAAGCAGGCTTAGTTAGCAACGGAGATGAAACATTTCTCATTCTGAGATATTTTACAAATATTCAACGTTCGACGTCTGGCGGATACGAAAGTGAATTGAATTGCAATTGGGAGAAATTTACAGACGATGAGCAATATCAGATGGACCGTTCAAATACGGGACGTAATGGGCAATTTATTTTTAAAGTTTACGAAGATGTCTGTATCAACGAAGGTAAGGTCAAATTCTTTTTTGTGTTAGACCAGAAAGGAATTTATATCTAAAATTTCTAAAACATTTGAAAATGATTGGTTCACCTGGTACCTTGACCAAAACGAATTTGAGAACATTTTAGTCAGAGAAAATTGTTAGTTGGACCAAATTTTAATAACCAAGTACAAAGTCCAAGTTTTGTCCGATAAGGTATTTTTAAATGGACATTCTTTTTTTAGCATTCATTCCATACGGGTCGGGGACTGGTGACGAAACACTTTCATCTTTCGACGAAGCTGAACATCACATCAAACTGGAGAAAAGAATGCCAATCTTTACGCAACACACCCGATCTTTCTACGTAAGTTTCAATATTGTTAAAATGTAGAAACCAGGATGGCACTAATTAAGTGATAATGTCCTGGTTTCTACTTTTTCTACTTTCTGAAACAGCATTTAACACGTGGTCCTTTTGCTAAATTGTCTAAAGAAGATCCTCACCAGAGATAGCCTGGAGACACACATGCTATCATAGCTTCTTTTTCTATATATACTGGTGATGAAAAACTAATAATGACACACCTGTTTCACAAAATCAATCCTACTGCTCTCTGTCCAGAGATGAACTTTCTTTTCCAATTTGTCTAAATCAATGGTTCAGTATTTCCATCTCCCTATTCTTTCTAGTTTTCACCAAACGGAAAAATTTCACTCATGCGTGGTAAAAGCCAAATAGAGCAAAACCCTCTAGACCCTCTTTCAGTCGCATTTGCACCACTTTACACAGACTATAAAAGCGACAGCATTGGGAAAATTTATCTCCGCGAAACAGACAAATCGACAGATCTTACGTCAATCAACGCCGTGTTAAATCAAACGCATTTCGTAGCTGATCACGCTTACGTTATCACGTACATCAACGTAAGATCATCTTTGAGAAACGATTTCAGTCAATATTGGCGTAACACTTTCCAAACGGTCTTGGCAAGTGACGGCAACACGACCTACGGGTTTGTCTATTATTTCCGTACTGATAGTCAGCATTTTGCAGAATCTGGCTACACTGACCGATCATGCGCGAAGGTTCACAATTTCCCAGCTCCTACAAATGATGATTTGCGGCGATCCAGGTTTCAAGATTCTTCCAAGATTTTTCTTTTGACAGACCATGATTGCAGAACAAAGAGAACCAGTAAGTGACATTTGTTCATGGGTCCCGGCTTGGCATTTGAAAGTTTTTACCAACCATGGTTGGGTAACGAGAAGATTTTAAAACCCAATACAGTACAATACTTTGCAATACTTTGCCCGTTGTTTGAGGCTGAGGGGAGGAGTTTTTTTGTTTTTTTTGTTGAATACAGTGAAAATGAATTCAGTGAAAAATGAATATTATAAAAAATCATTTTTGAACTTTTCAGTGTGAAAATTAAGTTTTGTTATAAAACGTTATCAACCGTAAGATAAAACTCCGCTCGTTGTTCTTCTCCCAACCCAGTCAGTCATTATTTAAGAACATGAGATGATACAAAATGGCTGAACCAAGTAGGAGAAATTTCATCCCCTCTGAATGAAAATTTTTATCCGAACCGATATTTTAACATCTTCTTCAATCACATATTATTTTCTTTAAACAGGTCATTTTGATTTCGGACCTGCATTTAACGATTCCATGTTGTCGTACAATTCACAAGAATCGTATGTTGAATTAATGCTCCCCGAACCAATGAAAATGGGGAATGAAATGGTGGAGACGATTTATGTGAGTCTTGTACCAGACGCTTAATTTGCAGATAAGAATTTTTATACCATCCGCGTAAATCACAACTAGCCTATGCTCTATATAGCCTACATTTCTACAGGCTACTTCGTGTACAGGCTACTTCGTGTAGCAAGCCTACATTTCTACAGGCTACTTCGTGTAGCAAGAAAGACATAAATTGGTCTTTGTTCTAGAACGAACACGAGTCTGCCTTGATACCCGACCTCCGGGCACCTCAATTTATCCCCGGACAACATATAGCCTCCATCCCTGCACAGTTGACTGATCTTTTTTTCTTTTCTCTCCATAGGCTAGTAAATACGGTTTCGTCTCCATGAATAAAAAGCCGGAAGACGAAATAGTTTGGTATCCTTACCCTCATTCCACCGTCATCTATGGTTACGTGTCAGACTTACCAGGGAATGTCTACTATCGCATCACAAATGACACAGAGCAGATTGAACGTATTAAAAAGTTCATCCCAAACTTGTCTTATATGCCACCAGATTGGCAAGAGTTCAACAATTTGGTCGTCATTTCGTGGAATACAGAAAAGCGAGATGCGGTGATCGATATCGATTTGAAAGCTAACAATTTTCAACTGGTTTTCATTTATAATAATGTAAGTTTTATTAAAAAAAAAAAATGAAATTTGACCAACAGCTTCCACCAGCCTATGTTGGTGATTTATCAAGCTGCCGAGAACATGTTTAAAGGTCTTATTTATATATGGCAAATTCTTCTTATCCCATCAACTATATTGACAATCACTCTCTTATTTTCCTCTCATAAAAGCATATAGCCTTATACATGATCATGTACCATCGATTGGACACTCCACTCGGATTCATCGGCGTCACAGTGCCAAATTGTTTCATGAGGCAACCGCACTGGCTACCAAAGAGCCAGTATATGTTTGCAACAAACGATGATCAGCAACATCTAACGACGCCTCACGGTGGAATGTACGTGTATTATGCTAACCTGGTAAAAAATGATCTGGAACCAGGGACTGGAAAATGCCGCAAGAACACAGGTTAATTCAATTACGTAATCTTTTAAAAGGAAACATTTTAAATCTTTTTTTTTGCCACTAGTTTTGAGCTCGTTTGTTAACAATAAAACTAGTGGCCAACCAACATCCGGCTTTTTTCAATGTCAAGTTTGTCAATGGAATTGGGGAATCGGAACCCAGAGTAAGTGGCTTACCGGACGTGCGGCCCGTGCGGCCCTTCTTAAGGGAAGGTTTTTTAGGTTCTGACAACGTCGGGTGTACTGTAAGGGAAATTTGAGAAAAATTAAAAATTCTTTACAAAAACTTGGGGAAATCTCCGAAAAATGCCCTGTAAGGGTAGTTTTTACAGAAAAGTTTGCCCCATTTTGAAAACCCAATCTTTGTCCGAATGTACCGTAGTTTCTCAGCAGACACAGAACGTTGTTTTGACGTCCAAATACCATTGTTTCAACGTCACAACGTTATTTCGATGTTGAAACAATGTGTGTCTGCTGGGTTTGAGGAGATCGAGTTTTTCACTATTCGAAAATTCATCCATTTATTTCCTTATAGATTTTCTTCCCAATGGTGTGATGCATGGAGACAAATATTATGGTTATTTAGAAATAAAACATGGTCAAGAAGCCAGAACTATAACGATTTCTCTCAAACAATTTATCAAATTGAAAGATAATGGGTTTCAGCAATCAATAAAGGTAAATTAAATACAATATTAAACGTCAGCAGCCCGTCAGCAGTTCAAAGCAAGACAAGAACCTTGATTGACTCTTAAAATCAAACCATTGAGCTGTTTTAGATACAAGTTGCTGATATCTATTCAAAACACTTTGTATTCCATTTGCAAAGCCAAAGCATATTACAAGTTTTCTAAAATGAAGACATTATATTATAAACTCTAAACAATTATCTGACGTCATTCGCGTTATTGTTTTATTTTGATTGATTGTTAACTGCAAACGTTTTGCAACCTCTGCACATTTTTGTATTCACATTTCATTTCGTTCCTTTTAGATTTTACCGAACGGTTTTATTATCCCTGGTAGCGACAGTGATCAAATCACCGAAGGGAGTGATTACAATAAACATAACATCATCGCTGCTCTTGTCGTCCACAATTATCACAACAAAGACGGCACTGACGTCATATTCTTCCGTGAAGTTTACAAAGAAGAACGACATGATCCTCGCGTTTTCCATCTGACAGATAAGGCGGTCGCGCAATATCAGCAATACCAGCACAACAAAACATCAACTTTCCAAGCTACACAAGCTCTTGTTATTACGTTCAATCCCAACTTTGAGACACACGCACAAGTGGTATTAGCGTCTAACGGTACAGAGACCTGGGTCATAATGACTATAGGTGGTGGCGGCTTTAAAGGCTGGCACGGCGTGGCTAATCCAGGGTGCCAGTGGAACCAATTAATGGATGTCGATTTTGGTTGGAGTGATGGCCTGTGGTTCCATTCGAACATCAATGAGACTGGACGTTTTGTTTACCCAATCACAAATAAAGAGTGCAAACGTAAGCCAACCACTGTACATTTTTCAACATATTTTGCAGGGAAACTAATTACTATTTCACGAAATTAAATACACTCTCTATGTTCACTACTCCTCTCAGATTGCACCACAAGTGATATCTTAGTGCTTAGGTGCGCAATTTGATCTGCTAGCAGGAGTACGCTAGTCAGTAGTGATGAACCCTAATAATCATTTCTTTGACAGAGCACCATCTATACACTCCAAATCATAGAACCTTTTTGCAGAGCTGCGATAAAACCCTATGTTAATGATGTACTCTATCGTTCTATAGTTTCGTAATCCGGATTAACGATTGGATAGTAAGATTATCAACTTTATTTCTTTGTTATCGTGTGCTGCGTTGAAACTGAAACTGAAAATATGCTGAGATTCGAGAATTTCAGAGCGTAGTATATTCAGTTACCCGATTTATACTGATTTTTCAGCGCCTCAATTCACTACGACCACCCCTGTTCCAACAACAACGACCACTACTACAACAACAACGACCACTCCTACAACAACAACAACGACGACAACGACCACCACAACGACCACCTCGCAAACGAGTGTAGCTGAGGGCGGTAGTGGTGGCGAAGGTGATGGCGGTAAAACAACCAAGAAACCTATCTCTGCTGCAGTGAACGGTAGCTACACTTTTCTTTTTCCGGAATTAATTCAAATTAAAGTGTTTACAAGGGGTGAACTCGTTGCACGTTGGTTGGGTGAAAAAATAAACCCCCTTTGTGAACTTCTTTGTTTTGTAAAGTGGGGCATTAACCGATCAACATGTTGGCCAACATTTCAACCAACATCCACTGACCAACAAGTTGGCTAACAATGTTAGTCAGAAAATTACTCAAAAAATATTGGTCAGTGGATGTTGGTCAACATGTTGGACAGTGGATGTTGGTCAACATGTTGGACTGTTTAAGCCTTTTGTTGTAGTTGCCTTTATTTATCAGAACGTTCTGTTTTTCTAGATCGAAATCTGAGCATGTTGTCACTAATGGCTTTGATGTTGGTTAAGTTGGTTTTATGGTAATAATATTATTGCACATTGAAGACACGTGTATTAATATGACACCATAGACAGGGTATAATGGATTATTATGTGAATATCCAGAAATAATTGCATGTCAACAACAAAGTTCGAAAATACTATTGTCCCACAATTTACCCGGGACATTTTTGACATATGGGACAAAAAAAAAGAATTTAATCGTAATTAAAGAAATATAATTATTTGAAAACATTTAGTATCTAAATCTTTGTATATTTTAAAAAATATGTAAAAAGAAAAATTTATTATTGATTAAAGAAAAATCGTGTTAAAAGCACTTTCACAATTAATTTTAACCTAAATTTCATGGAACCCTTTTGACCCTCCCTGATCAAAGGAACCATAAGTATACATAATAAACGTCGGGTATTAGGCTATTAGTACAGTTAACGAAATAATTGAACCGTGCTTGGGAACCAATCAGAAAAAAATGCTTTTAAATCATGGCGTTGTAAATCTGTAGATCTAGAACGCAATGACTGTATAGGTAGCGAAATAAATATAAAAAGAAAGCTCAGAATAGTCTTAGCAAATAGGAAATCTGCTGAAAAGAAAAGCAAGAATGATAAACCAAATATATTTGTAAGATTTTGTAATAATTTAGCTGATTTGTTTTCTTCGAATAAAGTTAACATTTTACCAGAAGAAAGTCAAAACCTTAAACAACCTGGGCACAAACATTTCTCTAAAACAACATTCAGCAAGAAAGTTGAACCTGTAGAAGCTACTGATATTCTCAAGCAAACCCAAAACAGCGACGAAGATTCTGCATCTCAGATAATGAAAGGTACTAGTTTCTTATCAATAGAATCTATAGAAATACTTTGTATCCTTCTTTTCCAAATCCCTGGTAAAATGTCAAAGTATCAAAGTTTTCTTTTCAAGACATTTAGATAGGTTAAAGATAACGAACCCATGTATTACTTTTACAAGGTAAGACATTATATTTATTTTTCATTCTATTTAGAATCTGTCAATAAAGCAGCAAAAAATATCGACCATTTTGCTACTGACATCGAACTTCACAAGGGAACCATGGCAACAAACGCTAAAAACTGCTGAAAAGAGTCTCATCAGAAGACTACAAAGACGTTAAAGTTGACATGTTCAACCTGTACTTTTACTGTCGATGAGTTTGAAATTCCTCTGTTGTACGAAGGAATGGATATGAAAAATGTGATTGAACTTCTTTGATCTACGCCTGGTTTGACTAATGAGCAAAGCAACCAAGAATGAAGATAAACGAAAAATGAGGATATTAAAACTCTGGTGATTTAACTGTTTAAAAATTTTATTTTGTTTCAATGTTATTCATCCTTCTTCTGATCGTCTTGATTTTTTTCTTCTTGAATATTTTGCCGTCAGTTCATCTGTATAACTCTGTCCACTTTCAGAGCTTGCTGTTTAAAGTATGTCTCACTCTGTTATGATCATAAGACTTCAATGTCTCAAAAACGACTATTGACTAACAGCACTAATTGGGCTGACGTAGATATTTTTCAAAATAAAAATTCAACAGATATTTTTTTTGGAAAATTTTATCCTTTTTCCTTGCTATGTTCCTAATTTTACTTCTGTAAGAAAGAACTATTTTAGCTCTTAAGAAGTCTTTCTTGGGAGGCTTAAAATGTTCTTAACGTATCCTTACCTGTAGGCTTTCTACACCTTATTTTCGTATCTGGTTTGTTCTTAAAGAAAAGTTAAGTGATAGTTGGCATAAGTTGGCGTATACATTTTATTACATTTTTTTGAAGTACATAAATATAAAGAATTTATCGAAGATGTTACAAATACTTTTGCAAAGAAAATTTTACATTCTAAGGGGCTATAAGACCTTAAAAGGTTATTCCTTATTGGAAAATATCAAGAATTTAAAAAAATTCAAAGTGCATACTCAGCAGACACAAAAAGTTATTTCAACGCTTTTTCAAAGTTCTTCAACGCTTTTTCAACTGTTTCAACATTTTTTCAACGTTCTTTCAACGTTTTTCAACGTTCTTTCAACGTTAAAACATTGTGAATAGACGTTCGTTGAAACATTGTGAATAGGTGTTGAAACATTGTGAATAGACGTTCGTTGAAACAGCGTAGAAAGACATCTTGTGTCTGCTGGATAGGTTGCGAAAAGAATTTTTATAAAAGAAATAAAGGATCCCCTACAGCCCTAAAAAGGGGTCTCTAAGGCTAAGAAGGGTCCCTAAAGCCCTTAAAAAATAAAATGCTACATACAAATTACACGTATTTACAAAGTTTAAATTCTAATATTTGTGTGATTCGGATCCACCGCGTCCGAAGCCTCCCGGTCCAAAGAGAGCCGAATAACATGGATTGTTACAATAAGGTTTTCCTTCATGCTGAAAGAGAAAGAAACAAAGATATTTTAAATTTGATTTTTAAAGCAGACATTTGCCTCACGACAAAATAAAACTGCTCAATAGAATGAATGTGTCCATACTTGCTGACCCATCGGTTGACAAAAACTAGAAATTCAGGCGCTTGTAGAAAATCTCTTTTTGAGAAGAAAACAAGTATTTCTTACCTCAGCATGGGCACCCGAGGATAATGTTTTATTACATTTCTCACATCTGAGACATGGTCGATGCCAATCTTTACCAAGTGATTGAATCTTCTCAGCTGTAAATGTAAAAAAGTAGTGGATGTTAGTTATTTTTAATTACAGATCATGCACTAATTCATTCCCAATTCATTCCCAAACATCAGACGTTGAAAACAATGTTGAAACAATGCATGCTGGGTAAAAATAATCCAAGGGGGTCGAACCCACAATCCTTCACTTGCTGGGTGATTACGTTATTTACAAACGATGGTATGTGCGGCCAAAAATTGGACCCTCAAATTCGGACCCTTACAGTGCAGTGCAAAATTTGGCGAAAAACCTACCCTTACAGTGCATTTTTTTGACCATTTTCCCTGGTTTTAGAAAAGAATTTCAAAATGTTCTCAAATTTCCTACCCTTACAACACACAGTGCAACTGGATTTTGTCAGAACCTTGAAGAACCTTCTCTTAAGGGCTGCACATAACGTAGGTTGAACCATAGAGTGTTGGAGTGCCTCCCCCCCCCCCTCCGGCTTGATAGGATGAATTTAGTCTGATATAGACAAGCTTAATTTCTTAAAACCAATTTGCCGACTTAAAAGACAGTCTGACTAAACGAGTCAAAAAGTGTTTGCAGTTTTTCAAACTAACCAATCATAACAAAATATACAATCACGCGCGTTACGTCAGCTAGTTGTTTAGAGCATTATGCACAGATAGCAGACCAGAGAGACGCCCCACTTTTTATGACAAAATGAATTAAAAGATACTTTGCATAATGATACTGTTTTGTATTTGATGTTTGTTTTGACATTTTGATGACAAAACTGTAAGAGATTTATAAGGGCTTAAAAAAAAAAAAATGAACTGGCAGAATGTTGATGAGAACTTTTGAACCGTTATTTTTAAAGCTTTCTTCCGGGATGTAATTTTGGTTCATAGAAACCCGATCGGGCGCATATGCATCCTTTTGCGTCGCAATAAATACGTGGCCCCTGGCCTGGGGCTGAGGGTGGGAAAATAAGAAGATAATTATGATTTCCATGGAACGTGAAAAGTGACTGCATTCTGCACAGAGAGTACATCACCTTTATCCTTTCACGTTTATTCCACACATCGTTATTATACTTTTGTTTTGCCGTTAATCTCCCATGAAGGAGTCTCTGCTGAGAAGTATAGAAATTAAATTTCTCTGCTGCCACTTCAATTTCCCACAAAATTCCAGCCGCACTTCAACACGCTTGTTTACGCTTAGTTTGAAAAATCTCAAACTAGAAAATGCAAATGGGAACAGACCTACTACGTAAATTTTCCGTAGATATTAGATCTGTGTACAGACAAATGCGACTGGGGAACGAAACAAAGGAGTATATTTTTGTGCACACAGTACGCAAGAATGTTACTCATTATAACCAAGGAGATGATCCATTGCTAATAAAATGTTCATTATTATACTGTGTCTGCCCACAACAAAGAATCGAGGTATTGAAATAATCTCATCTTGTTATAATGCCATTTTTTTCTCCTTTTTTCATTCAACTTTGGTTTTCTCTGGGTAATCTTTTGACCTAGTTCTAGACAGACGCTCTAGGGGTCTAATGTAATGGGCTAGGGATCCGATGTAGTGGATCCAATAAAATGTTTTAGGAATTTGATGTAAATTGTTTAGGGTTCAGTTGTAGTATTTCAGGGCTTCGATGTAATGTTCTATTTAATGATATAGCACTTCGATATAGTTCTCAGGGGCCTACCTAATAATGATTTGAGATCCGGTGTAATGATGGTCCTTTCAAAAAATATAATACGTTTTATCGCTCTTCTAAAGTCTAGTCCCAGCAGGCACGTTTTTCAATGTTCTTTCAACATCTTTACAATAGTCGAACGTTGTTCTTGTTCCTGCTGGGGTTGTCCAAAAAACCACGCGTTAACAAGCTCAACAATCGGTTCGTTAATGTCACGGTAGAAGCCTTATTATCCAAATAACGTTTTGACGTTGAAACAATGCTGCTTGGCTGTTGTGAAGCACATCATAAATGTCACGGTAGAGGCCGTTATAGAGATCTTAGTGCGAAACATCTCTCTGTGGCTTTCTCAAAACAAGAATATTAAAGCAGGCTTATGTGACGTCAACATATATAAGAACGCGATGTGTGCAAAACATAATGGTATCCCGAGAAGCAAACAACATCTTCAACTTTTTTTAAATAAGTCAGTAACCGAATATGCTTATTGTGATGACGTCATCTTTTCTACGACAACATTCGAAAAGCCGCGGGCGTTTATGCAAAATTAGAGCACTGGGGTTTCCTAAGTAATAGCTGATACTGTACTGCCTTGAAAGAAATTGGTAAGATAGAGGCAATAGAGTGAGAATGAATAGAGTGAAAAAGGTAGAAAAACGAAATCAACACAATACTCCACACCCTATCCTAAAATTAACGCCACGCCACGCTCTTCTCTAAAATTAAAAATAAACCACGCCCCCTTCCTAAAATTATAATAATAAGATAACACAGACACTTTATCGGACTTAGTCTAATAAAAGTGATTTAGGTGTTGTCCGAACAATAATCTTGTCCGATTAAACTTTGCAGATGAGGTAATAAAAATACGTACCGAAATAAACTTCTTTGTTGCATTTTGGACACTTCGGCATCGTTGCTGGTCTTCTGTCAAGAAATTATTCGAAAGTCACTTTGTAACTGAGATGTATAAAAACTTTTTGACAAAATAAATTAATAAATCTGCAGAGCAACAACAACAGTTGATTCGTTTGATAAAAGAGAAGCTAAGAACAAAATTACTTCCCCACAAACGTATTTATATGAAGCTGATACTAGTAGCTGTATTCATATGTAGTTTGAAAGAAAATAATCGTTCAATGGCTTCAATGTAAAGGTTGTGTGTTCGAAACGCCAGCACTAGGGGAACCTAGGAGGCAGGGGCCAAAAGCTACCCCAAATCTTTTACCAAAATGTGAATTTTTCACCATTAGAGATTCTTTATTCAGCCTCTCGTACTCTTGATCCTGGTGGAGTCTGGAGCATAGATAGATTTTTAATATCTGAAGTTTTGGCAAGTCTTTGATTTATGAAACACACCTTTAAAAAGTAAAGTTACTTAGGCTTAGGGATATCTAAAGAATAATATATAATATTCTTAAGCAAAAAGATCCAAGTATAAAATTTAATTTTTTTACTGAGAATGAACACGGCTTGCAGCAGACGCAAGAGAGAAAAAATATCACGTGACGTCACCAAAGCCAATTCATTTCTAGCGTCTTAGTTGCCAAGACAACTAATATTCATATTGATTATTAAATAATTCTTTACTTACACCTACAAAGAGGTTGCGAATACTCGCAAGTCATCTTAATTGCCATGACCTGCGAAATGTGAGACGCGTGCAAAAGATAAAAGGGCTTCAATCAGATGCTTTTTATCTTTTCCAATATTTTCCATTGGTGTGATGTCAACACGTCACAAGGTGCCATTTTTATAAATATTTTATACATCTCTGTCTCTGTACCTCAACGGAGATTCAGATTGTCCCCTCCCTCAGACTCAACCGGGGTGACCCTATTTTTTCCCACTGGAGCTTCCATTTTTTAATCACTTGGGTGAGGAAAACACTCTAAAACACACATCCAAATTTAACCGGTTTTCTTTTTAATTTTCACCGGGGCTTAAGTCATGGCAGGTTTATTCCACCAGGGCCTAATTTAATCGAACTCTAAAAGAAATATCTCATTTCGTATGAGAAAAAATTACTTCCGGATAAGTTTAACATTTGAAGTAGGTAGACGGGTTCCCATCTAGTATAAGCCTAAAGCAGCCGAGGGTGAATGAATCACATAAGGAGTTAAATATTGAATGTATTAATTTTCTAAATGCATAGTTAATGAAATAGTTTCAATACATCGTGTAGTTTATATAAGTTTTAAATACATTTTAATCACCATATACACGAGAAGGAAATTTTAATGTTGGACCCAGGCCCCCTTGTTTACTAACAAGCAACAAATGGAAGATTCCAGGGCTTGCTTTTAATCTTTTTGTTGTCCCGTTTTTATCGGATAACACAATTAAGTTCTAGCTTAATGGTTTTAAAATTTCTATTCTTTTGAATGGAACGCCTTTTAATGAAAATATCTTAATAGGGTTCCCTACGGTTGTGTAGACTAGTTGGGTTTGAAAAAACAAGGGAATAATTGAAATAAAACTGTCTTAAATTACCTATATTACAATACATTTTTTCTCAAGCCTTTTGTCTAATTCTACTGAAAAGTTCGTTTACCAGTAAAATACAAATCCAAGCCAGTCAAAGTTTTCATGAATAATATTCGATCCATATTCTAAAATCTTTTTTTTATTATCCCAGGTAGCTTTCAATTATTGCATGGTAAAGTCTTCATTCGGACGTTGAAAAAAACGTTGTGTGTCTGCTGGGTCTGCAAATTATGTCTATTTGGATTACGTAATGGTTCAACGTTTCGTTTGACATATTCTTTTGTCCTTGATAAAGCATATATTTAAACAGATCTCATTTTCGCAGTGTTGACCATGATATATCACGAACACCTTACGCTCGCATCTTATTGGGAAAGCACTCCGTGCGATCAAAGAGTGGGCGTCTCGGCTTTGAGATGTTTGGTCATAGAAAGCTTGGCAGGTGAAAGGCGCGTCGTGGTGCTGAACTCCAGGGGTCAATAGGGAGTCTGGAAACGCATCTCTATGTAAGAAGAGAGGATAGGTCGACAATTGATCTGCTTTTGTTGTTACCGAGGTATCGAAGAGCATGAAGCGATGATTTATGGGTATCTTGCTGTCCGAAAACATAAATCGATCCATTGGCAAGCTTTTCTTCTGTTTCGCAAACCAAGGGATATTGTTTGGCAAATCTTTTCTCGTTTGACTTGTCGCCGTATCAAAAAGCATGAATCGGTTATTGATCGGCATTCTAACGTCGCTGCCGTCTTTATTTGAGGAGCCAATGTCAGAAAACATAAATCGATCCATTGGTAAACTTTTCTTTTGTTTCGCAAACCAACGATATCTGATTGATGAATCTTGAATTGCGGAGGCATCAGGGAACATAAATGGTGGATTATTGATTGGCACTTTTTCATCATCTCCTCCAGAGAACATAAAGGTTGATGGGATTTCCGCGTCCTGTGAATGGTGAAACATAAATCTTTTCATCGGAATTGATCGGCGGACAGAATCTTTGATCATGTTTTGATGTACCTTATCTTTGTTGGTTTTCTTGGACGCATCTTTGAACATGAATCGTGCCGGAATTGATCCACTTGAATCTAGTCTGACAGTTGTAGAAGCATCATCGTTGAACATAAATCTGCTTGGTAATCTGCTTGACTTACCAGCATCTTGAAACATGGATACACTTGGAAGTTCCTTCTTTGCTGGTAAGTCTTCCTGCTTCTTGAGCATGGAATCATCTTTACCACCAGTGTCCTTTTGATATAACACACCAGGGGGTAGATATTTGTCATTATCCTCAGGTCCTCCGTAGTAATACTCAGTGATTGGGATGGTGACGTCACTTGCTTTGTTGCTATGCGACGGTAAGCCATCCCAGCTCTCTTGAATGATGTCGCCTTTGTTCTTCGTGTATGTCATTGGGATGCTACCAGGAATGTTTCCGATAGTGGAATGACCTTCTCCTCCAAATTCTCGTTTGATTTCTTTGGCTATGCTAGGAGTTGGATGTTTGCTGCTTTTCGATTTTGTTGATGAGTCACCTCGATTTAAAGCCCATGGTATAGATCTTCTACTGTTATCGGAAAACATGAATCGGTTATTGATCGGCATTCTAACGTCGTTGTCGTCGTTCTTTGAGGAGGCAGTGTCGGAAAACATGAATCGATCCATTGGCAAACTTTTTTTTTGTTTTGCAAACCAAGGAATATTGTTTGGTAAATCTTTGCTTGCTTGACTTGTCACCGTATCAAAAAGCATGAATCTGTTATTGATCGGCATTCTACCGTCATTGTCGTTCTTTGAGGAGCCAGTATCGGAAAACATAAATCGACCCATCGGCAAGTCTTTTTTCTGTGCTTCAAACCTATTTGACGCTTCTGTTTCTTGATCAGCAGTTGGCAACACTTTTGTAGGGCTGGGCAGCGCTGAAATGGTTTTTGAGCTTGGTTGTTGGGGCTCACTTATTCTTTGGAATGCCTTCCCTTGTATCGAGGGCACAAGAATTGATAGAATGATCATGAAAAGTATCATGTTGCTTTTTTTGGCTGAGTCGAATCTAAAAGAACAGATGAAAAATGAATTGTAGTGGTCAAATTCAAAACCACCGTACGTCGCACTATTTAGGAAAGATTTTCTAAATTTTCTCAAATTTCATACCCTTACAGTGCACCTGGGCATTGTCAGAACCTCAAAAAGCCTACCCTTAAGAGCCGCACGAGTGCCTCCCCCCCTGGGTCTCGAAATTGGTTCTTCTGAACAGTCGCCTGGAAGTAATTAGTGTAAAGAGAGGTGGCCTCCCTTGAACCTACAAGGTCAGAATACTGCAGTGTATTTGACTGCTAGACCACGGCTTCCCCAAATCGTTTGTATCTCGATACCTTTGTGGTTGCTGTTTTTTGTGGTTGCTGGTTTTTTCTATAAATTGGGGCGCAAACCGACCAACATGTTGGCCAAAATTTTGACCAACATCCACTGACCAACAAGTTGGCAAACATATTAATGAATTGTTATTACCCAAAATTGACATAATTTCATTGCATTTGTCAAAACGAATGTGGCGTTTTATACTTTTTTGATACACCAGGGAATTTATTAATTGTCATTGGTTACGATTTTTATTATAATCTAGCAATAATAAGCCTTTCGTTTTGTATGGTCGAGTGTCTCTTGGGTATTGGATAGACATTCTAACTATTCTTTCTGCAACTGGAATCAGTTCTTACGAAGGAAGAGATGATTGAGAGATAAAATGCAAGTTCACTTTTTATTTTAGTTGATTTATGTATCGCGTATCTATCTACCCATTTCCTGTTCCTGCCTTACGTTTTGGCAATCTGTTAATAGTAAGCAATTTATTTCTTTGTTATTTTCTGAGATGCAGATTTCTGCTCAGGGGCGGATACAGAAGGTACTCGTGAATTTTGACTTCCATATAAGGATTGTTGACTTCCATATAAGGATTGTTGACTTCCATATAAGGAGTGTGAACAAAAGAAATACTCTTTGTGAAAGTTTCCGAGTACTTCCGTATCCGCTAACACTGTGTTAGAGATTTTTAGGAATTTAGGGAAATATTAGTCTCGTCATTTCGGTTCTAATACTAGCCAAAGTTGAGCATTCATTTCGGCATTATTTATCAGGCAGCGGGTAAGACGACCAAAAAAGTGTTCCCCGATTTCGTATTTCTAAACTTTTGTCCGATCGGGCTGAATTTTTTTTATGGGTGTTGTTTTATAGAACAATTTTTGCGGCTATCGACAAATCATTTTCTGTGTAAATCTTTTGCAAACTTCAATTTCTGTTAAATTTTTTTACAGTGGCCTTAAGTCCTTAAGGTATGTCATAACCCTTTTTGACACCTTCTCTTTTTTTGTTAATAACTTCCAAACAAGAAATTTCTAAGTAAT
>JAUJPO010043710.1:0-17270 GCA_032270745.1 Tiaropsis multicirrata
CAAAAACAGTCTTTTTGTACAAAAATACCCCAAAAAGTGCCCTTTTTATTTTCCATCAGACGCTGCCCTGCCTTTCTAAAATTTGGCCTGTCTTGTCTTGCGTAACCTCGCTATCTTAATCAACGAGGTATTTACATTTTTCCTGATAATCGTTTCTTACCTCTTTATGATTTTTTTTTTCAGTTTTCGCTATAGAAATGAGTGTATATGCAACCAAAGGCGTGAGGATACTACTAGTTGGTGATGGTAAGACTCTTTATGAAATTTTTTAACTTCTTCAAGTTTTCTGAGAAGACATTTATTATTAAAAGCTATGTATTGAATTTTACCATAAGATCTTTCTGAAAATGCTGGAATGTATGCCATTGTCTAAAATAATTGGAACAACAGTTAAGAAAATGACGATTCAAACTGTTTTTAAAAAACCCAATGAATTTTTATTAACAATTTTTGTGCTTTTTTTATATTTTACAGATGGTGTTGGAAAAACATCCCTGATTCTTTCTCTTGTAACTGAAGAATTCCCTGATGAGGTACAGTTACCCTCTCTTTCTTGCAAATGGTTCCAAAGGTTTATTTCCTTGTAATTATCTAAGAATCGTGGTTAATAATAGAAAGCTAAAAGTATGGATAATTCTTGTAGCGTTCCAGCCCTTTGTTGCCCTTGCTTGCCTATTTTTGAACCTGATCCCTGAAACTTTCCTTCAAAATTTCAATCACATAAAATAAAACCCAGTTGATCAATCTCATGAATCAAAAACTGAAAGCATGAGTAATAACTATTCCGCTGCAATTAACCAAAGCATCCAAACTCTAAATTCTTTTTCTTTAAAACAAGTACACAATTATAAATATCTTGGTTCGTTTATATCATCTCCACAAAAAGACTTTGTCATTCAAAAAGGATTAGCTTGGGCTGCTTGTAACAAAATAAAATTGATTATTGAGCGTATTTTACTCTACGGATCTGAAACCTGGACTCTCTCCAGACAGCAAGAAAAACGGCTTGATGGAACATATACCCATCTGTTGATGAGAGTAAAGAATCATCCTGGAAAAGCCATCCAACTTTGGAACAGATTTACGAAAGCAACCCAAGAATTTCTGCTGTTCTAAGGAAACACAGAACTCAATTTGCAAGTCACTGTTTTAGAGCAGAAAAGTAAATCGTTTCTTCCCTAAACCCTCAAATACCAACCGTCAGGTTAGAAGCTCTCCTTTCCAGACATACTATCCAAGGATACTGGGGTGAGTAAACAAGTCTTGGGTACAGCGATGCAGGATAGGGATGTCTGGCGAGGGATAGTGAACACCATGTTTTTGACCACGGTTAAAACATGATAATAAATTAAAACCCAAATAATATTACAGGTTGTACACTGTTTCTTTCAAAAATAATCTTTTCAAAAATATTTTGGACTAGGAAAACTAATCTTTTTTCATTCCAGAATTTTCATTTTGTTGTTTTTTGAGCGTTTCAACACCATATTGGTGTAATATAATGATTTGATCATTATTTAGGTGCCATCTCGAGCCGAAGAAATAACAATCCCTGCTGATGTAACTCCAGAGAAAGTGCCAACACATATTGTTGATTTTTCGTGTATGTATATTTCTTTGTCATTGCTGAAAATATCATTTCAGAAATCAGAAATTTGCATTCATTTTGTACCAGAGTATACCTCATGGTTATTTTTCGTCAGTATACTTTGTGCAGATTGTCTATTTTGCCGTAAAATTTCCCGTGAAATAGTCTCTGCGGAGAAGTGTAGAAAATTCATTTTTCTGTCACTGTCTCAATTTCCCAAAATAATTTGACCTGCGCACCCCCTGGATATCCTTGGTCTTCAGATTCTTGCAGGCTTTTCCTGCCCAAAGCCCAATGTTGCGCATCCCTTTCAGTACTATAATGACACAGGATATACATTAGAGTAAAAAATTTTGACAGGGAGAAAATATTTTGGTAAAACCACCTAATCCTACCAAAATTTGTTGCCTTTAAATAACGCTCAAAAGCTTTGCTGAATTGCTCATAAGTATTTTGATACATTTTAGCCTCGGAACAAACTGAAGATGAACTAAGATTCGAACTAGAACAGGTTGGATTTTCTTTTTATTATATGTATATTTATGATTTGTTCACTTTCAAATTTTACTGTAGTAATAGAGGATTTGATAAAGACAAATTAGAGCTCGGCTCGCTAATTACTGGCCAATTTCTTGGTTCAACTTGAAAATTTGTATACCATTTCATCTTATTTTTTAGGCAGACGTTATTTGTGTTGTTTATGCCTGTGATAACGATGAATCCATTTCAAGGGTAAGCATGATGACATATATTTCATCTTCTGACTACGTCATTTTTTACATAAAAATCGCTTGAATAAAAAAGGCAAATCTTTGTCTTGAAGCTTCGTTCTCCAAATTCGTTTAAGAGACTTTACTACGGAAAATTTGAATGGTCTCAAACTGGCAGCTCCACAACTTCTGAGAATGATGTTGAACACTGTTGATTGTGTGTCATTTTAACAGTGTTGTTTTATTGTTTATGTTTATGTTTGTGTTTATTGTTTTGTTGTTTATGGTACCAGACCACTGTTCTCATTTTTAAATAGACTTTGATGTTTTTGTTCAAATTTAGTTGCGTTGTGGTGATACTCTATGACTACTTCACGATGACAGTGTTCAATAATTTTATTGCTCTTACTTTTTGTTTCTAGAGGCCGGTCTCGGGAAAAAAGCACCACTTAAAAAAAGCACCACATTAATAAAAAGCACCACGTTAAAAAAGTAGACAACTGTTCTACTTTTTAACAAAGTTGCGCGACTTGGAACATTATTTTTAACAAATCGAATGACTTTATCTATTTCAAAACCAATAATTGTGGTCTAGTATTACGTCATCTTATTAAAAAAGACCAGCCTTGAATAACCTGAAATGTAACTCTTTATTTTTCATCCCTGACAGATTACGTCATACTGGCTTCCAATTGTTTTTGATGTGTGCGGGGAGCCTCGAAAACCAATTGTCCTGGTAGGCAACAAGTCTGACTGTATGGATGCCGAAGGTGACCGTATGAACGAATTACTCGGCATCATGGACGAGTACCCTGAAGTTGAGACCTGTATTGAGGTTTGTAATCATATATCATTTCCCTGGAAATCTTCAATTTTTAGTACCAATAATTTTTGTGCTTTTCTGTTTGTCTTTGAAAAATGATTATTTGTATTTTTAAAGTCTGCAAACTTTCCCTTATTTAATCTTTTCTGCGCCGAGGACTTTTTTTTGGGTACTTTTTTGTTCAAATGAGCTAGTACAAACTTTAAAATCTTAATCTCTTGAACCAGAAGGAATTAGATGTTGGTTTATAGCTCGTTGGATAGCTGAGAAAAGAGTCACCTCTTCCTTTCTTGTGTAACTGAATCAAGTTTCTTGTATTTCACTCATTGTCTAAATAGGACCAAAAAACAGTCAAAATCTCAAAAATGTGATTTTTTGGCATTTTTTTTACTTTCGAGGTCAAAATCTCTTCCAAAAAAACAAATTTCGAAGTGTTTTGTGTTGCAACTTAATGCCCATTTCATTTCAATCAACTCAGGCCAAAAATTAAGATTTACAGATGCAGATGTAGAACCTTCTGAGTGCCACCACCACAATGTTCGTAATGCTAGCTCATACCCTTTTATCACAATAAATTATGATACCCAATTCCCTTTACATGGCATGGGTTGACCAGAGTGAAGGAACATTCACTTGAGTTTAGTACGAGTATGTATAGATCAAGGAATGATTGAAAAGGAGATCATTTCACTGGTAAAGTTTGCATCGTAATGTTCTAAAACTGAGTTAGTATTTTCAATTTTCAATTATTTTACTTTTCTTTTCAGTGCTCGGCATTCGATCTGAAGAATATCTCAGAGCTTTTTTATTATGCACAAAAAGCTGTTCTACATCCCACTGCACCACTCTATTCACACGATGAACAAATGGTTCGTATTTTTAATGTCCCCCCCCCCCTAAAAATACCCTTGAGAAGAATCTAAATAAATTGAGACATTTTGGATCCTGAAACTTTCGTCAAAATTTTATTTTCAGACGTAATCTCAGGTAGATAAATTTGCTGATTCGTTTTGTAGATAATGTTTCTCGATTAAAAGTATAGCAAGTACTATTATAATGTATTTTTTCGTATTTGGTAAATATTGGATAGGAACATCTAATAATAAATCTCTCTTGGTTCCACTAGAACTATATCTATTTGGTTATCCCATATACACCAGTAGCTTTCTTAATTGTCAATGTATTCTTACTTGTTCATTTTTAGCTTACAGAAAAGTGTCAAGAAGGACTGGAAAGGATTTTTAGGGTAAGAGAAATCTCTCCTATGAATTAAATTCTGACAATTTAAGGGAGTTCATTTTTATGTACATATCATCAATATTATCATAACAAAATCTATTTACAATGAGCTTTCCCAGATAAAATTCGTAACAACACCCCCTCCCAACTATATAGGACGTTGGTTTTTCTTAACACCAGCCCCCTGATAGATGTCCGTGCTGAAAATTCCAAACCTCCTGGATATCATAAGTCTTCGAATATGATTTTAGAGAGTTCATTTTTATGTATCATCATTGCCATTGATAAAATCTATCTAGGATTTTTAATACATTATGTTGGCAGCATATAGACCGGTAAATTAGGAAATCTTATTGCAATAGACCTTTTCATAATTACGTCACCAGCAACGACTGCCCGGTTTTTGATACAATTTTACCAAGGTGATTATGTCTCACGAAACTCAAAATAAAACATCTATCAATTGAGTCAAGTTTTAACAAGATTCCTTGGGATTCGGTATGGTGAGCTCAATTCAAAACGAGTCAGTCGTTGCTCGTGACGTAATCTATGAAAAGGTCTATTCATCCCCTCCCCCCAAAATACATCTATGATGACCAACCAAGCCCTTTTACCACTTTTATATCCAACAAGGGTCGGCTTACTGTCGCTGTTTATTTCTCTGACTAATTAAGGTATTATGTCGCTAGAAAGAATTATTTAATAGTATGATTATGGTGATCTCCGGGAGATATTGGCATTTTCCATATTCCCACTGTTGAGGATGTCGATTTTCCTTTAACACCGACCCCCTGGATATCTTTGGTCCTCAAATTCTTAGTCCTCGGATATCCTAGGATATTGAAAATTTTGAACTCCCACTTGATATTCTTGGTCTATAGATTCTTACCCCCTGGATATCCTATATCTTCAACAGGGAGATAAGGACTTTCTGGAAAAGCTCATATGGCATGACCTACCTTATTTGCGGTCCTTAAAAAAAGGGTTTGTTTTTAAAGATATTTTCAAATAAACAAAAATTTTCACTGTACTGTACTGCTAAAAGGGTCCGAGTTTGAAAGCTTGATTTTTGGCTGGACATACCGTCGTTTTGAAATCGAATGCCCTCGGGATAATATATTCTTATATAATTTGGCATCTACTACTAGTGACATACTGCTGTTGTAGCAGGCTTTGTTTTGAAACCGGTGTAATAGACAAAATAGTACACAACAATACCATTCTAATAAAAGCAAAAGTGAACAAGTAATTATAAAGACTTTTGAAATTATGGGGTCGAGAGAAAGGCAAGAATGATTTAATTTTTTTAATCTCATTTTAATAATTATAATATATTGGTTTAGATATGTGATCTTGATAATGATGGAGTGCTTAATGACATCGAGTTGAACGAATTTCAGGTTGGTTTTTAATTACTTGTGTTTGATTTATTTTCTGATTTTCTAATTTGAGAACGAGGAAGTGTAAATAGGAGATCTAGCTGCATATCGAGCTGCAAAACGAGCAGTTTATTAAAAAAAAGATTATTATTTTTTGTTCTTTTACTTGAGGGTATTAGTCATGGTTCTTTGTGTTTAATGTATTACCCTTTTATAAAGATACCCTTTTGTGTGCAAGACTTTTGTCCAGCAAGATTCTCACTTGAAAAGAAATCTACTTTTTTTAATTCTAAAGTTGTTTCAAAATTCCTATTAAAATGGTATTATTAGGTTTGGTTTGGTTTGGTTTGCACCTTATTTCACTGACCTCTAATGGTAGAAATAGTTTGAACTTTTATAAACTGTTTCTAAAGGGTTTAATAATAATTCTGTTTTGTGTTTGACCTTAACGGTTCTCTGGTCACGTGACACGCGAGAACCAATTCTTAGAATTGAAAAGGAGATTCATCATACTTCTAAGTTATTTAATTTTCTGTCAATTCGTTTTTCACAGAAAAGATGTTTTCGGGTTTGAGCCGAATTCAGGTCACTACAAGATCATTATGTCTACAGATTCTATAGTCACGTGAGAACCAATCCATAAAATTTAAAAGAGATTCATCAAACTTCTAAATTATTTAATTTTTTTTTTTAATTTTTTTTTTTTACAGAAAAGATGTTTTCGGAACTCATTACCACCACACGGATTACAAGAAGTAAAAAACACCGTTCAAAAGCACATGAAAGAAGGCGTCACTGAGGAGGGTGTCACTATCGAAGGTTTTCTTCTCATAAATTGGACTCTTCCAGGAAAATTTCGTACCCCCACCGTTGAGGATATAGGATATCCAGGGGATTCAATATATATACTAGGACATCCCACGGGGTAAGAATTTGAAAACCAAGGATATCTAGGGGAGGGGGGGGGGTGGTTGGTGTTAAGAAAAATCGACATGCACAACCAAAGCCCATTCTAGTCTTTCAAAAAAATAAAACTCTTTTAATCAGAAAACCCCCTGGGTCATGTTGGTTGGGGGCAACATACAAACCGGGAACTGCGTCACAATCGAAGGTTGCTTTTGAAGAAAGTTTCTTTTCGAAGCTCTTTTTAGCAGAAAATTCTTTGTGTAATGTTTGGGGTAACATACAAACCGGTTAAGACATCTCAATCGAAGATTTCTTTTGATAAATTCTAGTCTTGAAGTTCTTTTTATCAGAAAACTACATTTTTAGATCTAATGAAGCTCTTTGCATAAAAAACACCTTGTGTCATGTTTGGGGAAACATACAAACCGGGGCAGGCATCATAATCGAAGGTTGATAAATAAATTGATGTTAAATTGAATAATGATGAATTTAGTTCAGCCCTTTATCAGAATACCCCCTGGGTCATGCGGACCTTTCAGATATACAGGTGAACTTTGGTCACACAACACACAACGCACTTTACTTCATCAATTTCTCTTTATTTGCTGCTTTTAGGATTCCTTATATTTCATCAATTTCTCTTTATTTGCTGCTTGTAGGATTCCTTATATTTCATCAATTTCTCTTTATTCGCTGCTTATAGGATTCCTTATATTTCATCAATTTCTCTTTATTCCCTGCTTGTAGGATTCCTTATATTTCATCAATTTCTCTTTATTCGCTGCTTATAGTATTCCTTATATTTCATCAATTTCTCTTTATTCGCTGCTTTTAGGATTCGTTATATTTCATCAATTTCTCTTTATTTGCTGCTTATAGGATTCCTTATATTTCATCAATTTCTCTTTATTCGCTGCTTGTAGGATTCCTTATATTTCATCAATTTCTCTTTATTCGCTGCTTGTAGGATTCCTGTACCTTCACACGCTGTTTATTCAAAAGGGACGACAAGAGACCACGTGGACTGCATTGAATCGTTTTGGATATGGCAGTGACCTCGAACTACGCTCTGACTTCCTAGAACCTAAGTAACCATTATTTTGTTTAGTGTTTCTTGATGGTTTCTTACCGTTACGTTCATTCATTCATTCATTCATTCATTTTCGATCAATTAATTATCGATGATAATCGAAATAATTAGAGACAATGATTATCGGCTGCAATATAATATACAAAACGTTTTAACTAATCAGTTTATTATAAGAAAGATTCAAAGAAGGTGGCATCTAGTGTAAGCTATGTCTAGTTGTTGACTGTGGCCGTGTAATTTGTAGACCACTTGTGTGAAAAATGATTGGTTAAAACCATCCTCGATATGCGTACGAATTAAACTGACATTTTACCTTTCATCTTTTTTTTTATAGATTAGCCAAGCCAAGTAATTGTAGAAAATTGTGGGCAGTGACCGTTTGCGTAAAAATGATTGTTGTTTAACAATAACTTAACTATACACACGAATGAAACTGACTTCTACCATTTTCTTACTTTTTTCTATAGTTTTGTGATACCAAGTAATTGTAGTACTGAATTATCATCAGCTGGTTTGGACTTTGTGATGGAGATGTTCTACAAATACGATAAAGACGAGGACGACGCTTTGTCACCTGACGAACTCAAGGTTTGTAAAAGAACATTCTTCTTTTAAAAGGTACATTTCGTAGTATGTCTTTAGTTAATCTCCAAGCAGATCCACATACTCCACTGAGTTCCGTAAGAAAATCTGTGGTGGTTCATCAATAGTTCATTAAAATCTGCGTAAGCTATTTTGTAATAAGAAAAGACTCGGCCTGAGCAGAGTGAATTAATTTTTTAGCCAATCACAGCGCTTCAATCCGGCGAATTTCGGGGACTTTCATCAGCTGAAACGGATGAAAACATCAAAGGGATATATCCAACCTCTTCAGATCATATATTTCACTGCATCCCTTAAGAGCAGAGCGTGGTGCTTGTGAAATACTGATCTGTTATAAGTAATCTTATAGTCCGTAGTGTGCACCCCTGGGGGTTTGGTGATTTCGGTCGTTAATGTTGTGGCGGGTATAAGACATTTTTGGTTCTTAGGTGGGAGTAAGGGTTAAGGGTTTGTCTACATTATATAAAATACCCTTCCACGCACAAATGTAGCGGGTTGATCCTAGTTTCTTGCAAATCAGTAGTCTAGCGCTAGGGTTGGTTGGTTTCTAAATGCGTTGACAAAATGAACGGTTTTTCTTCGCCCTGCTTATAACTTAGTTAAATAACGAATTTTGCTGTAACATGTAATCTGAAAAAATCTCCTTACAGAGGACTAAAAATCTGTATTAAAAGTTATATATAAATCGACTAAAACTAAAATGATTTTTTTAACTTATGGCATCACAGCATTCTGTCTAGTGCACACCACGTAATGTCGTTATGACTGCAGAATCGCGAGGAAATTCTGAGCATGAGAATATCTCAAATATGTATTTTCTAGTGATGATCAGGTCTATCCAAAATATAGAAGGCCCCAAACTTTACACATAATTAGAACTTTAACAAAAGATTTCTGTCAAATCAAACTAATTTTTCAAATTTTTAATAGTAGAAAGATAAAAAACCTATTAACTCGATGAGAACTTACATACATTATATATAATTTCAATGAGCTGTTTTTCTATCCTATTTCACTTCTCTGGCTGTACGCCTGTCTGTATGTAAAAAATTTCCTTTTTTTCTTTGTCTTTCTTTTAGGACATGTTATGGTTGTGTCCAGACGAAGTCATGGATGATTTCACGTCAACATACACCAATGAAGAAGGGTGGTGTACTGCTGAAGGCTTTGTCGCTTATTGGATGTAAGTATGTACAGTGCTTTGATGAATACGGTGCTTACCTTTTTGCGAAAGTACATGCCCATTCTACAACTCAACAACTTGAACGATAGTGTAGAGGGCTCCCAAAATTCACGCATTCACGCAATTTCTTTTCCAAATTCATGTTCCTAAAATCGGGGAAACTTTCATGCAAATAGGAGAAAGTTTCGTACAAATTGGAGAAACTTTTATACAAATCGGGGAAATCTGGAATATTTTTTGCAATTCTTGCATTTACGCAACGTCATATGGATAATAATTATCAGGGGTATGTCTTTTATCCCCTGGGAAAGCCCGATATTACGAACTGGTGTAAATTCGTTGAAATGCCGAAAAACAAATAACAAATTTTTCTAAATTGTGACGTCTTTTATGACGTAATTTCAAAGGCTAATAATTCTCACTGACATCAATTTCAGACCTTCACATAAGCAAAAAAGTTGTTCAGTATTAAAATTACCTTTTCAATGGTATATAAAATAAGCCCATTTTGAGAGATCGTAATTTGATTATGTTTTGGAATCTGCCATTTTGAATTTGCCTCGATTACGAAAAAAAAGGTGTGTGAAGTGGCACTCGACGGTTTCACGTTCCTATGGAAATGAAAATTCCATGTATACGAAAATATTGGGTCAAACCCGAATGGCATGATTTCAACTGTTTCATTACTCGTTACTTTTCATTTTCTCAATATTTTTATTTCTTCAGTTTGAAGACTTACCTAGACTACAACTGGACATGTAGGATGCTTGCCAACTTTGGCTTTATTCATGGTGATCTGGACAATCAATTGACTGGCTTGAGAGGTAATTTATTATGTACGCACCCGGCGGCGGAAGTTGGGGAAAAAGGTGGTGAGTTGTACGTGTGCGAGCGATAAGTGTACCTTTTTCAGATATCGAAAGTCTCTTTATAAAGGGTTAAAAACACTCAATCAACAATTCAATGGCCTTTATTTTTAACATTCCAGTCCTAATTTTGAGAATTTTTAAAAACTTAGTAGAAAAAAAGTCCCTAAGAAAAATCGCAATATTGGGGAAATAAAATTGCCAAAATTTCAAAGGTTTTTGTCTCTAAAGAACAGTCTGTCAGGCTTTAAAGGCAGGCGAGGTCCTATATAAAAAATCACTCACTAAAACATTTACATATTCAGTTACACGTGCCAAAGACATCGATATGCAGAAACGCAAAACCAGCAGGAGTGTTTTCCTGGTGTACGTTGTCGGCAAACGCAATTGTGGCAAGACCGCATTCTTGCAGAGCTTCGTTGACCGTTACGTGGGTAGTTACCAGAAAGACCAACAGCTATCTCTACACGTCATCAACGCTGTACAACTTCGAAAGCAAGAAGTCTACGTTATTGTATGTTGTTATTTTTTCTCCCTTTGAGTCTGTATGCAACTTCGAAAGCAAAATGTCTAACATCCTGGCCTGGGGATGAGTTTTTAGCCTAAACGAGGCTTTTCCACCTGTTAAGGAATGCTAAAATCATCCTTAAACAATTGGGCCTACGAATAATTTGAAAGATACTGAAGTTGAGCCAGTGCGGTTAGCACGTTCGACAGTTTCTAGTATCGGATGCCATTATTTGAAAATCATAAGAATTTCGTTTGATTGAATCCTTAGAATCAGTTCATGTAGATTTAGGAAAAATCGAAAAATGGCGTCCCTATTTTATGCTAGACCAATGAAGTACTACTAAACTACTACCAGTCGTAGAGTGGATATTTTAATAGTGCTGTTAGTGACACGGTTAAGATCGTAAATGAAATACCAGCATTCTATTGGTTTAATTTGACGTCGAGGTCGAGCGTCCAGTAAAAACATTTGAGTGTTTTTCAACTTTTTTTTTAGCTTTCGAGCGGACGGCGTAATCATTTCTTAGAGGCAAAGTGCCTTATGCGAGAAATCCCCTCGATGGGTGGAGACTGGCCTTTTGACTCAGCGAGAGCAGCGCGCGCTTTTCATGTTTCGCTGTTCTGATTGGTCTCGGAGATAACATTATGTAACAAACTGACGTAATGTTATCTCCTAGACCAATCATAACAAAGAAACATGAAAGGCGAGAGCTGCGCGCACTGAGTGGAGACCTGGCTTTAGTCTGATGATCATTCCAAGCAGGCAGTTGTTTCAACGCAAGAACGTTATTTGGACGTTGAAACAATGTTGAAATAGTGTTGTGTGTCTGCTGGGTTACGTGAATTGATCTATCTTTTCCACGATTAAAAATCTCTTTCAGTTAAATGAACTACCAGAAGAAGAATACCGCGAGAAGATCACGGAAGGGAATCAAGACGCTGTTTGTTATTTATACGATGTCACAGACCCATCCTCATTTCAATATGTCGCCGATCTTCAATCAGTGAGATTTTAAAATACTGCCTCCAATAATATCTGGTATCGTAGACGCCATTAATGAAGGTTTTCTCCATGTATCTTTTTGAAAATGTCTTCTGGTACTGGTGGAATATGACTTGGAGTATATATATGGAGGCCATTTTAGTACTAACTGGGGTATTAATTTCAAAGAATATTTTATAATGATAAAAACAAAATGATAAAAGTGATAGTAAGAGTTAGGTTAGTTTTCATGGAAACTCGGGTCAAGTTGAGCATTTTTACAAGAATTTTCTTCATGGATTGGCCTTAACCATTCGAAGAATAACTTTTATTACCTTTTTCTAAAGAACGCCTCATCTCTATTGTTTTGAATAACCAATTATATGAGCATCTTATAAAAACTTCTACACAACTGGGAAATTCATACTTCTTCTTAAAGTTTTCATGTAAACAACCAATTTTATATGAAGGCCCGTTTTTCTTTTCAGGAATTAAAAGAATCACCGTCAATTTTCATTGGAACAAAATCAGATATGTCCAGTGTAAAACAGGTACTTCCTCTTTGCTTTTTACTTGTGTGTACATTCTGTAACCCCTTGTAAAAATCCACTTTTTTCTCTTGAGAACAAATCAAAGTTATTAAGAACATAAGGCTTCGAGGTCAAAAAATTAAGAACATTTTGGAGGTTTTTTATTATGTACACACGAATTAAAAGAGTTAATTAAGAACATTTTAAAGCTTGAAAGCAAAAAGCTAAGAACATTAGAAGGCTTTTTCGATTTTTAATATTCTTATAAAAAAACGTGTATCTACTGATCCACATCGTGTTACGTTAAGTGCTCTATGTGCTGTGCGGAGCCAAATCGGTTGAAGCGGATATCATCACTTCATAAAATTTAGGGTTGCAGGTGGACGGCGCAAGGGCGTGTCCACTTTTTGGACCTTCCACAGTATAGGTCTTATAAATTAACCTTTGTCCGTCCGTCCGTCTGTTGTCAGCTTTTCTCGTCATTGGCTCATTAACATAGTTTTGTTGAATAGGTCATTTCGTGTTTTTTTCTGTCCATTCAGCATGTGGCTTGTTAAATGATTTATACATTCTTTAATTATCTTTTTTGTATTTTCATAGAGCTACGAAAAGGCTCCGAACGAGTTTGCTGTACAAAATTCGAATTTCCCACTACAGGTATAATATGGTATAATTTGCACTATAAAAATGTACTTCCCAATTCTTTTCAAATTAACGAATCGTGTGAGAATTGAACCCACCCATCCAAACTGGGAAATATGTTTGTATCTATTACACTACTTCATTGTATGGGAATTTCGTGGTTTCGCGGTCGAGTTCGAAAAACTGCGAAATTAAAATGTTAAAACTCGACCGCGAAATTTTCACGCCACAAACCTTGTAGACATCCCGATGGAAACTTAAGGCTAAAGTCTGGTGTGGATCCTTGAGTCAACACCAAGTTATACATATATGCAGAAAAAATGAAATTTTCCAATTTATATTTGTCAACTCTATTTTTTTAACAACTTTTATTTCTTTTTAACCTTTTTAGTTTTACAGTTCAACTGAACCTCACGCCAAGTACAAAAGTGTATTCCAAAAAGTCACAACTACCGCCATGAATATGTAAGAAACTTGGGGGTGGGGTGGGGTGTTGGTTTGAACTATATAATTTGATATTTCAAACGTCCTGTGTCCTGTGCGTGTTACTGGCATTAACCTTAATTTTAGGTTTTTAATATATTAATCCAAGCTTAAGGCAAAAGTCAAAAACTTTGAACTGGTGAAAATTGCTAATCATTTCTAATTCCATAGACTCAGGAAGGCAGGATCCTCATTGATAACAGTTCACTAGAACTGAAGGGGCTATGGTAAACTACTGCGATAGCATGGAAAATGTAATTATATAGTGTTTTCGGTGCTTTAAGGATCTTTTTTTATAGACACGATACGTGTATGACTGTATTTTTTTTGTAAGCAATTTTATATGTTTAGGGTCCGAATTCGCTTCCATTCTCAAGGATTGGTTGCTACGTGACCTCGCATGGGTAATAAGCGAGAGGTGACCTCGCTACGGTGGTCAATTTGGGTGGGTTTCGAACCCGCAACCTTCCGATTTGGAAACAAGCGCCCTACCACTTCGAACACCGCTCCCCTGTCAATCTTATGTATTTTTAAAATTCATGTTGCTTGCTTTTCCAGGGGTGGTTCGGATGAATCAGAAAGATCTTTAGCGAAAACAGCAATGTCTGTCAGTTTGGTGGCTGCACTGGCTGCAGGAATAGGTTTTCTAGTATTCAAATATTATCGAAAAGGTTTGAATTTGTTCTCTTGTTTTTTTTTGCTCTCATCACGAAAGAGCTCATATTTTACACTTTTATTTAACTATATGGGCTTTTTCGGAAAGAAATCCGTACCCCCCACTCTTGAGGATTTTTCTTAAAAAGCCCGATGAATACCATGACTTTTAAGATCCAATGAAATTTCTTTTTCAAATATTAATTTATTTTGCATTCTTTTGTTTTTATACGTTTCAGGTAGTAGCGGAGGTGGTTGAGTTTTACCCAAAAAAGAGATATTGAAATCATGAAAAAAACAAAAACTTAGTGTGCTGATGATGATGTTTAAAAATCTTCAAGATGAAAGAAATACAGGAAGTTTAAGAAGATGGTCTGCACCCTTCCTTCCAATTACATCCGAGAAATGGTTCTTCTTTCCTAACTTTCCTTAACCTAAAAGCTATATAAAGCGTGGTGTATAAAATCGACTTAAAAAGTTCCGTCATATGAAGATTTAATTTTTCTCACATTATTTTATTGTTCTGTGGAAGATTTTTTCCTTTTTTTTAAAGAATTATTGCGATCGGTGTGTTTTTGACTTTCCACCCTCCTAATTCTGGTGAATGCCACCCACTGAGATCCGCCCCACTGACCACCCTGGTGGACAAAATTACTTAAAAAGCCCGTTTTTTTTCTCGCTCTAGTGGAGAAAACCGGTCACCCTAGTAGAAAATCGAATTATTCTCTCACAAAGAATTACCACTGAAAATATTATTATGAAAAAACAATAGATTTATATCTTCACCCCCGCCCCAATTGGGTTTAAAAGACTTAATTCTTTCACCCAATTGAGCTTTCGGTACCCACTGGCGCACAGAGACAGGGGTGTGCTATGTTCTGATTATTTTGACTAACTACTTTGTCTTTCAAATTTCTTCATTTGACTTTTCCCGCTCCCTAATTTGAAGGAAAAAAGAAAGAAAAAAAAGTGTTTTTTTTTCATCAGAATATTTTATAATAGGATATTTTCTGAATATTTTCAAAAACAGTATTATAAAAATAAATTAGATAGGCTAGCAGAGAATTGTTCTATTTTTCAAAAAATACCTCATAATGTTTATTGGTGTGGAGGATTGTCTTTTTATTTTTCCCTTCAAAACAAATGAAATGTGACCCAGCCAGATATACAAATGACGTTTTTCAATGTTGTTTCAACGTCCAAAAGAACGTTCTAACGTTCTTAAAGAACAAACGTTCCGTGCCAGGCTGGGAAATCCATGACTTAATCTTTTCTACACGAAGCATTCCACAAAACAGCATATTTTACCACTAGTTTTATTGTTAAAAATTCAAAACACCCAGTTTTTTTTTCGTTCGTTCAAAAGATTACGTAATGGGTATCGTGGGTGAATATACTATTATTCATATTCCTACTAGCAAATAATTTTTTTCATTTTTACTGACCATTTATCGTAATATGTCCATTCGGGTTTCTGCTGGGGAAAAACAAAATGGCTTGAGTGGAAATATCTAATCTATCTGATACTATAATATATCATTATATTAAATTATATTGAAGTTAATTTTAAAAGCCTTTGTTCTACTTTGTTTGTTTACCTTATTCTCATTAAAATTTTGCTTTCATTTTATTTTTTACAGAAAAAAAGTAAATACAAACAAACAAATGAATTAAAGAAAAAACAAGATTAAACCATAATAACGAAGCTGATCAACCAACCATAATGTTGCCAGAACTTTAACCACCATTGGATCATCAGATCATTCATTGAAAATCGACAACAAAGATATTTCATTATTTTAGTATTAAATTATAATGTTAGAAGAAGCTATAACCACCATAAAATCAACAACAATATTAATGTTATAATAAAATCGCCAAGGCTGAATTTGACCATTAATATCACCGCAGATAGCCAACAATGTCATCAGAATTTCCAACACCACACGACCACGACCACGACCATTACAACAAGATGTTTGTTTCTGAGGAGGACATCGATCAACCACCAGGAAGCATCGCCGATGTGCGATCGGGTGTGCGATCGAGTACCAGAAAGTTGAGAGAAGGATGGAGAGGATCTAATGAGAAACCTTCAATACATCATATTCCTATCAGCACTGTTTATAAGGTATTTCTTAACCCTATAGTAATTGTGTTGTTAAGCCATACCATCATTGGACTCCCCCCCCCCCCTGTTTAGGTGTTGAGGAAATAGGATATCCAGGGGGTCCGAAATTTTCAATATCCTAGGATATTCAGGGAATATCCAATAAGAATCTGAAAACCAAGGATATCCAGTGGGTGGGGGTTCATAATTTTCAATATCCTAGGATATCCAGGGAATATCCAGTAAGAATCTGAAAACCAAGGATATCCAGGGGGTGGGGGTTCAACATTTTCAATATCCTAGGATATCCGGGGGGTAAGAATTTGAGGACCAAGGATATCCAGGGGGGGTCAGTGTTAAGAAGAAAAATCGACATCCTCAACATTGAAGGGAATATGGATTTTTGTGGAGAAGCCTATTTATCTATTTTAATGGGGCCAATTAAATAATCTTCTTTAATTGGAGAAAGGCTAATCCCAAGAAGAAAGTTGTACAGGGCGTGGTTGATAAAATTGTCTCGGCGTGTTTTACTTGCAATTCAAACAGCATAGATGTTAACATAATTGGTTATTATCTTCCATCCATGCCCACCCACTACATAAGAATTTAGATCCAGCTTGCCAAATATTGATCGACTGTTTTGTTTTCTATACTATACACTACTATAGCTCATAGCATATTACATACATACTACACATAGCACACGCGGGGCGTAGAAACAGCTTACCATTGTGTTTGATGCATTTTTGAAAAAATAATGACCGATGTTAAAGTAACACCCGAGATTGCGGAATGTGTAATGCTTTTTAATACACCTTTCCCGTACTTCCGGCTTTCTGAATTAATTCCGCAGTCTTTGCACTCCATCGTTTTTTTAAAGGGAGGTAAACAAACCTGATTTTGCTTGCGTTTCCTTAGGGAAGAGTGGCCTTTTTCTCAACTTCTATCGCATAGAATTTTTGCAAACTTCAG
>JAUJPO010043721.1:0-17261 GCA_032270745.1 Tiaropsis multicirrata
TCGATTTTTGAAGAAAATTTTTCGCAGCCGATTTTTGCCAAAAACGGCCTGAAAAAGAGGTTTTTGGGGTTTTCTCATAACTGGTTCATTATTTTTTTCTGCTTTCTCAATTTTTTTTTCATTATTAATATCATGTTATAACCAGGTAGGTCCATAAAAGTATCACTTGTTATTTCATATAATTTCTTCTATTTCATTAATTTGTTGGTTGTCTTTAATACTGGTACAACCGGTCTTCAGGACGTATCTTTCTGGTCTTTCTTTCCATGCCTCGTCTAAATTAAAATTGAAAGACAGTTTTGGAGTTGACAACTTCGGCTGGGAGTTCGTTCCATGGAGCGAGTGTTCTATAGTAGAACGAGTTATATTGAACTCCTCTGACACCTTTTCACACACTTTCGGGATCCTTCAGCTGATATTCGTGACCGTGATTTGTTTTGGAACGTGTCTGATGTTGGAAGTTTTTGTGAATAGAAGATTTGTCATACGTATTGAAGTGTTTGAAGATTTCGATCATATCATCCCGTTCTCTCCTAAAGGTTAATGTTGGGAGGTCGAGTCTACGCAATCGTACTTGAACTTCGTCATTGAGCTCATAAGGATGTGCGTGGACAATATTGCAAAATTTACGAGGGTTAGAAAGGATGAAAGGTCTATAGCCAGACTTTGGATCATCATTCCTCCAAGGCCTTTATACCATCTTATAGACCATGCAAAAAAATACGATATTTGTGTCCACCAACTGGGTATTCCTGACGGGGGGGGGGGGGGTAGCAGTCAAGGTAAGTGACCTACCGGACGTGCGGCCCTTAAGGGAAGATTCTTTCGAGGTTCTGACAAAACCCATGTGCACTGTAAGGGTAGGCAATTAAGCAAATTTAGAATTTTTTGCTAAAACTGGGAATACATGGCCAAAAGTGCACTGTAGGGTCGGTTTTCAGCAAATTTTGCACTGCACTGTAAGGTAAGGGTCCGATTTTGAAACCCCAATTTTTGTCCAAAGGTACGCTAGTTTTGTGATCGAGTACCCCCTCCCCAGGTGGGTATTCCAATCAATCTTGTTTTAAGATATCAAAATGTCTTTTATTACACAGATCACGTTGCTACAAGAGTTTTATGAAACAACTTTGGACGCTTTGAAAGATGCCAAAAATGACAGACTCTGGTTCAAAACTAATTGCAAGGTAAACCCCCTCAAACATTGATCCATATTCTTAAGAGGGATCTGTTTGAAAAGATGGTAGCTTCCGTCGGACACTAAAAAGTTGCTCTATGTAGAAACCAGGACAGCATCATTTATTTACTTTTTGTTTCTTTCGTGTCATCCTGGTTTCTACACATTAATTGTTTTAGTGACAATATTTTTGCAACAGACTTGAGTGTCGGACGGAATGACCATGAGCTCTTCACTCACTCACTCACTGATTACAGCGTTAGGTATTCCATCTAAACTTCTTTGAATGACTAATGTTTGTCTGTCTGTCTGTCTGTCTGTCTGTATGTCCACAAACCAGCACACAAATAACGTCCAAATGACGTTTGGACGTTAAAAAAATGTTGCTTGGACGTTTGAAAACCATGACTAAATTCATACCCTCCCTCATATACTGGAAAGAAATCTTTTTTTTTATTTCAGTTGGGTAAGCTGTATTACGACCGTGAAGACTTCGCTCGGTTGAGCAGAATCATCAAAGAACTGCGAAAATCTTGCCAGGTAGGTGACGACGAAGTGAACTTTCCTACCTGGACGATTACGAAATACTGAAATCTGATTGGATAAAAAAGTAGCAGTGTGGCGGACGGAAAAATCTATATTTTTAACTGTCGATTAAAAAACGAATGGTTGAGAGTCATGGGTTCACATTTTGGCTCTACAACACAGTTATGAGTCTTTTCACAAAAGCCGCTGAGAGTTTTTCACTGAAGTAGCATTTATTTCAGTTTCAGTTTTGTCTTAGGGTTGAACGAAATGGACCATTTTTCAAACGTACTTAACATCAGATGACAATTAGAGAGCAGTAATTGCTACGTCACATTTTAAGATAAAATGTATATAATGACTTTTTTTATTCGATACGGCAAAATTTAACCCTTACCAAACCGGTCATTTTTTGAAAAAAGCCAAAAAAACTCTTCAATTTTTTACGAAAATCCATTTCTCGGCCAGGACAAATAATTTAGGTATCAATTTTGGTATCGTTGGAAAGCTCTCTTTCTCAGGTCCAAAAAATAGCAGTGGTTTTCACTTTAAATGTCAAGTGGTCAGGAGTTATGACCAAAAGACGGTGTACCGGTAAAACGGCCTTTTCAAACCGTTTATATACGTATTTGGTCGTCTTAGGGTTAACAGTCAGGGTTAACGGAACCACAGTCACGGTCAAAAGGTCTGTAGACGTGCTACCTCCTTCAAGATTGATGTGAATGAGGTCGGCTATTGCTACCATATATGTCAACAGACCTTTTTCAAAAGCATGGGGGAGAAGGCTGTTACTGTATTTCTTTGTGATTTTCTGCTATTTAAAAAAAAGTTCCACATCCTAAAAAGCCGGATGTTTCCGTATATAAAAGATTACGTAATGGAAAGTATCATGGATCGAATTGACAACAAGGGAAGTTGTTCGAAAGTTTCTCTTACTTAAGACTACGCAGTTCTAACATTTCTTTTCAGACGAATGACGGCGAAGAGGATTTAAAGAAAGGAACACAATTGTTGGAAATATACGCTTTAGAAATTCAAATGTATACGTCACAGGCGAGTCAAACTTATTTTTTATTATAAATATTTTTCATTAAGATAAATACATGCCATGCGCTCGCTTTTAGCTCTCTTTTTATCCCCAAGAACTACTCAATTGACTTACCTTAGAGGGGAATACTTCGCCGAGCAAAATTTTCGTCACTTTTCCCTGACGAAATCATCCCCTTTAAGGTATGCGTAGTTCCTAGCAGACACACAACGTTATTTCAATATTGTTTAAACGTCCAAACAACGTTTTGACGTTGGATCAACCTATAGATTGAATTGTAGTATATAACTTGATTCCGTTACGCACCTCTACACCCGTGCTCTGCGTGTCGGCTGAGATCAGGACTGTTTGGAATAAATTTGTAACAAAAATAATCTTCATTTATTCTTAAAATTTAATTTTCCTGTTCTTTTATTTTTCAGAAAAATAACAAGAAATTAAAGGTAACGTTTTTTTTACTTCTACAATATTGTGAATCGATTCTGACTTATGATGCTCAACTTTTAAGTTTTAAAGATTTAAGAGTTTAGGGTGTATTTACATTGGGCTTTACCAGAAATAAATCTGTACCCCCCCCCCTCTGTTGAGGATGCACCAACACAAGCCCTCCTGGATATCCGTGCTGAAAACTTCGAACCCCCTTTGGTATCCTTGGCTCTTGGTCCTTAAATTCTTACCCCTGGATATCTATGGTCTTGAAATTTTGAATGGGGTACGGATTCTTTCTGGAAAAAGTCCATTTCTCGGACAACTCTTTTGATTTTTCTCACCGTAGACATTATACGAACAATCATTACACATCAAGTCCGCCATTCCCCATCCTTTGATCATGGGCGTCATAAGAGGTATGTCTTCAATTCGTATGAATGAGTCCGCCATTCCCACCCTTTGATCATGGGTTTCCTAAGAGGTATGTCTTCAATTCGTATAAACAATTCCGCCATTCCCACCCTTTGATCAGGGGTGTCCTAAGAGGTATGTCTTCAATTCATATAAACAAGTCCACCATTCCCACCCTTTGATCACGGGCGTCCTAAGAGGTATGTCTTCAATTCGTATAAACGAGTCCGCGATTTCCCACCCTTTGATCATGGGCGTCCTAAGAGGTATGTCTTCAATTCGTATGAATGAGTCCGCCATTCCCACCCTTTGATCATGGGCGTCCTAAGAGGTTTGTCTTCAATTCGTATAAACGAGTCCGCGATTCCCCACCCTTTGATCATGGGCGTCCTAAAAGGTATGTCTTCAATTCATATAAACAAGTCCGCGATTCCCCACCCTTTGATCATGGGCGTCCTAAGAGGTATGTCTTCAATTCGTATAAATGAGTGCTATATCCTCAACAGTGGGTACGGATTTTTACTAGAAGTCCTTTCTCCGCCTCTAGTACTTCCTCGTATCTAGTTTAGTTTATTTTCTTATCATTCACAGAATGCGGTGGCAAAATGCATTTACGAGAAGAGGAATATGAAAATGCGGCTACCGATTTCTTCGAAGCATTCAAGAATTACGACGAGTCTGGAAGCCAAAGGTGTGTACTTTTGTTTTTAGAATTCCTAGTAGACACGGAACGTGACACAACAACAACAACAACAACAACAACAACAACAACAACAACAACAACGTTGTTTCAGAATGGTATTTGGACGTTGAAACATTGTTGGGACAACGTTGTATGCTGGATGGAATAGATATCGAACAATGGAGCTTAATGAATCAGCTATGTTTACCGAAGCTAAGGCCTACTTTGCCGTGTTGATTCTAATCGTGAATTAAAGTCCGCAAAAGATCGACCGTCTAAAGTCAAAGTCTTTGCCAATAATGAAATGGCTTTTTTCCAACCCTTTAACAGCAAAACTTTTGAGGGTCGATCTTTTGTCGATCTCAATATATTAAACACGGCAAAAGAACGACCGAGTATGTTAAATTAAAGGTCTGAGATAACACTACAAGCTGGGACGAAGGATCTTTCTTGTTATAGTATTAATTACCATTTCCACAAACCCCAGATACCGCGGTTTGAAGTTATAGATAATGTCCATGGCCTGTCCCCTGCAATACTGGAATAGTTCTTTTAACCCACCATATTTGAAATTGTGGCTAAGGTTTCTAGGCTACCGTAACACAACAGTGACATGTAGAATTTAATGGTTTCCTCTTTCAATCGAGTGGTTTTCACCAACATCCACTAGAGACTCAAAACATATTTCACAATTCAGCTTTTCGATATAGGTACTCAAAGTTTTGTACACCAGGTGCTAATAGCCATCAAATAATTTTCCTTTTCTTTTTTGTCTTTCAGGCGAATCACATGTTTGAAATATTTAGTGTTAGCATACATGTTGATGAAATCTAATATCAACCCCTTTGATTCACAAGAGGTATGTACAACCGTCTTTCCTGGCCGTAGAAAACCTTGTTGGGTTTTTCCAAAAAATATCTGTGCACGGGGGTGGTGGAGGATATGGGGCTTTTTCTCGTAACTTACCCCTGACATTTTACATTGGGATTTTCCAGAAATGGTCACTTTCAAATATTACACCCCTAGTCCAGTAGAATTTTGAGTCAACCTAGAAATAATTATTATAGAGACTTTCTATATACCGTTGGAAAGGTAATTTTATCAGCTTTCCACATCGTGGGCAAACAAAAGTTATTAACAAAAGAGTGACAGTTGGTAAGTTACCTAATTTCCGAAAATGAGTTTTTAATGATTTTCAAATATCTTTCATAAGACTACAGGAAAATATAATATGAACTACAAACCCCCTGGATTTCCTGTCAAAATTCTAGGACTCCCCTCTGGATTTTTAGCATTGAAATTTTTTACACCCTCCTGGATTTGCATGTTGAGGATGTTGAGGATATGAATTTTAGCAGCCATACCCCCTGGATAGGACTCCCTGTTTCCACGCATACACCGCTGGGTTTTCTTCTGATATGTATGGACCCCCTGAATTTTTTTTACCACAGTGACTACCCCTGGACGTGTCCGACTTCCTCAACATGGGGGTATGGACTATTTCTGGAAAAGCCCATTTAACCCTGGACAACAGTTTTACCCTGTACAAGCGTTAATTTAACCCCTGAACATCACAAGCTAACCACCGGACACAAGTTACCTCCGGACAACATATCCCCACCCCTTGCAAATTTCTTCCTTGAACAGCCCAATAGCCCCCGGTTGAAGGTAGTATTTACTTAACGGTTGAATTAACCCGGATATCATTTATCATTTTTTCTTTCAAGTATGGCTGGGATTTGGAAATTTTACAGGTACTTAAATTCTTTGACGGAGAGCATTGACTTCCATATAAGGAATATGAACAAATACAACACTCTCCGTCAAAAATTTCTGAGTACCTTCTGTATCTGCCAGTGTTACAGCGTTGATGGAGTTGATATCCAGGAAGTATTTTTTTGTCTTGTTTTAGGCTAAACCATACAAGAACGATGCAGATATTTTAGCCATGACAAACCTTGTCAGGTGAGTGTTGTTCTAATTCGTCATATCTATCCATTACTTTAATCTCTTTTTCACGGAAACGCTTTAAAAATTTCACCGACCATACAATTTACCAACCGAAAACAAACATGTACAGTTGAAACGAGATTTATAGAGAAACGAGGAGTGCGATTTACTAGTACTGTATATAACTTTTCAAATTAGTTTTATCTTTGCAATTTTAACAATAAAACTAGTGGCAAACATCTCGCTTTTTAAGATTTTTCATGAGAAAATATTTACGTAAGATATGACGTACCGTCAACCTACGCAACATGCACGGTATGTTCACTCCTTGCACACCCATAACAAACAGATCCATCTGGTTTTCATTTAACATTGTTTTGAATTAAAATAAAAAACACTGCCACTTTTAACGCGAAGGAGAGAACTGCCAATTAAAATCAATCGCTACTCGGCTGCCCTGTTGAATTCGTGTTTAAATGGGTTTAAAATCGTCCGCCCAAATTTAAAGACCAATTAAAAGAGAGGTTGAAGCGAAATGCGGAAAGAACGAGCTCCCCCGTAGCCGTAGAGTTATGATTAAATTTTCGCTTTCGATTTGAAGTCGTCATTATCATTGCAACGAGCAAGGTCTTGAAGGTGGTGGTGTGCAAGTTGTAAACCAACTGTACATGTTGTGTCAGTTGACGGCGGTAAAGATTAAGAGATATCGTGAATTTACTGTTGTCTTAAAACTTGTGGTAAAGAATTTGAGTTGTGATAGCGAGATAGTGAAGATCATCGCACTACATACCTGAGCCACCCGGTTCGATCATGGAGGTAATAAAAATGAAAAGTTTTGCATCTAATTTGCAACACTAAAACGAGCCAATGAAATCGCAACTGTCAACAAAAGAATCAATTAACATGAGGTTGCGAGCATGCATACCTATTTTCAATTGTAAGTCGAGGGTAGAAATAATAGCATCCTTCTCCTACTTTTTTTATACATCCATGGTTCGATCCGGTCCTTCTATATGTACAGTTTACTTCATATTTAGCAATAATGCAAATGAGTGGACAACAAAAGTCTATAAAGTCAAAGTTTTCGCCAGTCAATGACTAAATTAGGTTTTAAAATACCTTTTTTGAAAATAATTTTGGTTTTTTTTTAGTGCATACCAGAACAACGATATCGGTGAATTCGAGAAGATATTGAAACTGAATAGGTTGGTGTGACTTATAATTCTTCATTTTTTAGCCTTGTCCTTTGTTCTCAATCTTCTGACATACAAAATACCAGAGATATTTGGAAAAGGGAGATAACAAACGCGCTATTCATTCATGTATAAAATATGCGATGTTCCACTCTTTTGTTTCTTTTAAAATCTTTGAAATATAACTACAATAACAACCTTTCCTGCCAATCAGAGTAAGGAATTATAAAACCTCTTTGCCAACTTTTTCTAGCCCATGCCGAGAAAAACTGAATCTACCAATAGAATCCTGGTAATATTTTCTACATGAAAAAATTTACATTCGACTTCCGAAAGTTTTTGCTGCTAAGATATTTATAAATTTAGTTTTTATTCCTTGCGACAGAGTGAAGTTTTGATGGCAAAATAAAAACTCAATTCAAGTCAGCATTCCTATATGAATACATACTTCATCGTTGTGTCTGTCTCAAATAATCAGAATTGAAATAATGTCTTTTAATGATCTTTTTATAGTCGTTTCACGTACATATAGTTAACAGCACCTCCCCTTCAGAGAGTTCCGAGATGAAAGGAAAAGAAAGGAATATATATGATGAAATCGTATCTATGAATTCAATTCCTATCCTTCTTTTCCAAACAGACATACACAAGCCGTTTTGTTACTTCTATTCCATGATGTATTTGCGTTTAAATATAAGACTATTGCCAAATATTTTCCAAACCAACAACTACTATTGCATTTTAATTTCGCGGTCCATAAGAAAAAGTGTATTTAATACTCGAATTTTGGCTATTTTTTCTGCCAAAAAAAAATATAAAAAAACCTGAATTTCAAAAATAAATTACCGGCATTTTCATTCGCCCTCGAGTTCCAAATTTATTTTTCCCGGCCGCCATTTTATATTTGTGGTTTTTCAAACTCGACTGCATAATTTTCATGCCGCGAAACTTTCATGCAGTAAAGTAAGTACGTCACAAATAATGACAATGTTCACTTCAAAAAATTTATTGTGTCTTTCAGAAATACAATTATGGATGATCCATTTATTCGTGAACACATTGAAGGTATTTTAAACAGTTTTGTTTAGCTATTATAGAAAGAATCCCCATAGGCCCGAGGGGGTCTGTTAAGGATATAATTTTCGTATCCAAGGGGTCGTGTCTTATGCTGCGGATTCTTGAGGGGAGGTGCTCCAGAATCTCACAGAAGATGAGTAGATATAGATATCCAAAGAGGCAATGCAACGATATCTAAGAGACTTTTGAATTTTGGAAAGGGCAATTTTCAAAAATTGGAGGGGGCAGCTCTTGAAAATGTTGATGTTCTGAGAAATTTTAAAAATCTGTAGGAGTCGAAAGGATGATTGGTCTTGAAGGTCTGGGCCAGCGGAAACACGAGGGGTAGCTGTAGAATATGTTGATATGAAATCCCATTTCTAGGTGTCTGGCAATCACCAGGGGGGGCGGGGATTTTCCTGGGGGATTCACCAGGAGGAATTCGCCGGGGAATTGTCCGGGAATTTCATGTTTAATCCCCTTGTTGCTCTTGCTTTCCACGATCGTCTGTTGAAATGTTGTTGTTGGTCTCGCTTCCAAGCATATTTAATTATTGTTATGGTACTGCATTTTGCATTTACACATCACTTTGTATTCCGGAAGTTAATTTAATAACTCTGAAGTAAAAGTCTTGATGTTTAAGGGTACACACAGGGATTTTCATTAGAAAGAGCCGAAAATTTTACATCTATTGGTATAAAAATATAAAAAATTCTCTGTGTACCCTTATATCACAGCAATTGTGATTTGGAAACCTGGGGGCCGACTATTATTTTTCATATCTCATGAAAGGTGTATTGAAAGACTAAATTTTATGTTGAATGAAACTTTTAACACTCCAACTCAACATGAAAGTCTTTTCGAGTAAGTTAAATTAATCGGCCTAGTGTTGGTAGCGGCCGTACAGCGGTGGAATTTATCCCTCTTTCGCTAGCGCTAGACTACTGGGTGGATTTAGACTGAGACGGAGCGTCACATTTACCATCTCCCAGTGACTTGCCGTACAATTCAGTACAGTTTACCTGTTTCGTGCTAGTGGACGATGACCGGAATCGAGCCTACAACCTTTCGGTTGTGAGGCGAGCACTCTACCGACTGAGCTAACCGGCCACTTGAGACAAAACAACAGACAATGTCCTATAGCGATACATACCATATTCTTGTGTTTTTTTAGATCTGTTGGGCAATGTGCGTACTCAAGTTCTGGTCAAATTGATAAAGTAAGAGATTCTTAATAATATGTATGTATTGAGCTATAATGTATTGCTATATCGCTTTTAGGAATAATCTAATTGGCCGCTTTGGAATTATTAAAGGAAATCAGCACTGAACTGGGATTTTAGCAAATTTTTAAGAATTTAGTTTCGGTCATAAAATGATATAGAATTCTCCTACCGAAAGTAGACTCGTAGACGGGGCTTGTAAAGTAACTCAGTGGTATTGCATAGTCCAGTATATTTAAAGGAAGAAACTTTCATAGAGTTCATTTGTTTAGAATTGCGAAACATAGGCGAATAAATGGGTCATTCGCGAAAGTAAATTCACAAAATTTCGCGATTTTATTTACGTCCCGAAAGTTTCTTACTTTAAAGTATATGTGATTTCGTACAATAATTTAACAATAATTTTCAACATGGAATTCACTTTTGAATTTTTAGACCTTACACGAAAATACACATCCCCTTCATTTCAAAGGTAGGAAATTCATAATGGTTACCATTACGTAATCTTATGTGGAAACATCGAATAGCAATCCGGGTGTTTGCCACCGGTTTTGAATTTTTAGCAATGATATTGAATTCATAGAAACGATGTTATCATATATATTCCTTTCATTTCGGAACTCTCTGAAGGAGAGGTAACTGAATGTATGTGAAACGACTATAAAAAGATCATTAAAAGACATTATTATTTTAATTCTGTTTATTTGAGACACAACGATAAAGTATGTACTTCATTATGGGAATACTGCATTTAACAAAGGAAGTCTTTTCAGACTTGAATTAGAGTTATTTTAATTTGCCATTAAAACTGCACCCTGTCGCAAGGACTAAAAACCAAGCCATATGCTTTTTGGCATGGTTCCGTAGAAAAGATCACCATATCCCAAGCGTAGACACGTGACATTTTTTAGACGTTAAAACAACATAATACGTAACAATGGACATCGTGAATAGAAGAACAACCATTTTTTTTGTTAATCCATCCCAGTGAAGATTCCTTAATCCAGCAGACACGCAACGTTGTTTTGACGTCCAAACAGTGTTTGTTTCCGAAGAAGGAATGTTATTTGGATGTCAAAACAACGTTACAAAGATGTCTTATGCTGGGAAGGTTGGACAGACGAGTCGTTGAAATTATTTTGACTCCAAAGAGAGCGAAAATTAAGGTCCTGTTTTTTAGTGTTTTTAACAGCCAAGTTTTGAACGATTCCAAAATTTTCGAGATTTTTATTTTCATTTTTTTTTATTGCCTGAAGGAGTTGAACGTGGACACAACCGAAGTAGAAGCATTGTTGGTACAGTGTATACTTGACAGGTCGGTTTACATTTCAACTACATTAAGGGGGGGGGGGGGTGATTTTTTACGGGGATTGAATTTCGCAGATGAGGTCATCCGCGAAATTTGAGCCATTCGCGGGGACTTGTTTTTCGCTGATTATGTCATCCACGGCGTCAATAGCTCGACCATGACGCCAGATGAAACCCTCGTTTTAATTTTTTAGTACAATTCAAGGAAGGATAGATCAAGAACATCAATTGTTGGAGTTGGATAAAAAGACCATTGGAACAGCTCGGTAAGTAGAATTTCTTTTTCTTGGAAAGCCCTGAAACATCTATATGGACTATAACTATATGGACTTATTATATGGAAAATTCTCAACCTTTATTCAAAGGGGCACAAGAATCATGGTAGTGCCTGATTTTTTTTCTGACTATTTGTCTGGTCTCAAAGCTTTGGGAAACCTTTTTCATATTTATTTTTGCATTTTTGCATGGAAATGGGTAAGGTACTGTTCTGTCTCGCATAAGAGAAGTTTCTCCCCGGAGGCCCTCTGGAATACGGAATGGGTCATATCCAAGGATAGTTACCTACCCTAGTCACGGCGCTCACCGGCAAACGGTAACCCCGTGCTCGCGACGCGCCAGAGCCATGGCGTATTGACAATACTCAAAACTGTTAGTATTATTGCCATTCCCCTACTCTTGCATAAGAGATTAACTATCGCACAAACCTTTTTCCCCCGGGAGTATGTTTACCGTTATTTTTTTATTTTATTTTTCAAATTCAAAACTATAAGATTCTTATCATCTGAAATTCTAAGTGAAAATCACATTAAGATTAAAGTGCCCTCTTTTTTCCGAACTTTTATCTTAACTTTAACTTTAACTAAGAAAGAAAGCTTCTTTAAGAATTCTTTTGTTGCATCAAAACAACATAGATACTAAAAGTAGGCTTTTTACAAGAGTTCGATGCTTTCGTAATAATTGGTCTTTTTTTCTGTGAAGTTACTTAAGTTTAGGATGAGTAAGATATGACTTTTGAAACTCGTACTTTCGCTAAAATTCAAATCACACTTTGCCTTTTTCTGTTTTTAAACCATTTCAAGGTTAAAAGATTCCTACTACTAGTCCTAGTCCTGGAATTGATTTCGGTCCTGAAAAATTTACTATGGTCAGAACCCTTAAGGAAGGTGGGGTGTTATTTCAGTTAAAAAATTGAACAACGGAAGGATTTGAATATTTTCTGCCCTTAAGTAGTAGAATTATTTATTTTTTTGTAGATTTGTGGCTTTGGATAAATGGACATCGACAGTGCGGAACCTTCATACGTCTGTATGTAACAAGATTGCTTAAAAAACAATTGCAACTGGCAACTGAAAAATCGATTCAGACGTGAAATCCCGGTACCGTAAATTTGTTCCTTTTTTGGTCTCGTTTTATTGCTTGTTATGGTGAAATATTTTTTGGAATATTTACTGACTACGACTTTTTCAATGGAAGATAAGAAACCTTTTACAATATGCCGACAATATTGGGAATTATTTTTATTCTACTATTCTTCGATACAGAATTGCAAGTGATTTGGTACTGTAATACTCTGTGGCACCAGAAACCGTACACATTCGCTGACGAAATGTTGTCAAATTAGCGGTGTGAAGTAATTTATGACGAACTCAAAAAAATCTACCGAAATAACATTCTAACTAACATATTAAACTTTCAGTTTCGTATTCAAAAGCTTTGTTATTTTTCTTTTCTGCTAAAAAAGATATTTTTCCGAAAAGATAGAACTTTACTTACAAATCACAACCTTAACCCTTCAAAATTTTTGATGAATTTGGTAAAAGGCCTCAAAAAACCCGCCAAAATGAATTCTCGCCAAATTTGGTTTCAAACGTGGAATTTGTACGTACGGATGAGCTGTCAATTCGTTGAAATTCCTTCACTTTACCTAATGCTCTCCTTCCATTTCACATGTTTCACATGAAATAACTACAATCCTGGCAATTCATGTTTGGCAAAAATAATGTACCAAAATCTGATGAAAATCAGGCTGGAACAGCCCAATCTGTGAAAATATGAAAATTTAAGGGTCGCTTTTTTTTGTGGTAGTAATGCCTTAGAAAACAATACATCATCGGAAAAAAAAGGCCGCGCTCTAAATAAAAAAGTTGACAACTGTTCTACTTTTTTTCGAAGTCGCGCGACTCGTAACGTTATATTTAACCAATCGAATGTCTTCATTTATTTCTAAGCCAATGATGGCCTAGTATTACCTCATTTTATGTGGGTTGCGGCAATGGATCTGGTTGTGTTGATGGCCCGCTCGTTACTTTATTTGATGGTCTCGAAAACTTCGACTTGCGTAACCGATCGTATTGCTTACGTATCGTTTTACGCGCTTGAATATTCTTTACGGTGAAAGCGACGGCGTTGACTGGGCTACTGAATGCAGATACGGCCAACGCGGTGATGATTAAACCGGACAGCTGTCTGTCGGACATTGATAGATATGCTTGAAAAAGAACCAATACGGTTGCTGTTAAAATTGGCATATAAAAAATGATGAAAATAATGAGGTAAATTGTGGCAAGTTTCAAAACATTTTGCGAGTTCAGCGTCAGGCAAACAGTTTGCTGGTGTATATGGAGTGCTTTGATGGACTTCAAATGTAAACAGAGACTTAAGGCGAACAGTATGACGTTTAAAGGGAGCGTTAATAGCATGCCACCCAGTTTCTGTTGCATGTATTCGTCCCCGATGACGGTCAGCGAGAACTGAAGGCTGACTATAAGGAAATAGGCCAGCATCATGAGAGCGAATTTTGTTTTAGTGAGGAAAGTACTGTAGTTTTGGATGAAAATGATGCGAAAGAAACGGTCCAGAATGATAACACAGTGGAGGTATGCGGAGCTCATGGAGAAGAGAATCAAAGGTGCGATCAAGAGCTGTTGTTGCAAACATTTCAACTTCATTTTAAATTGAATCATGATTTCTAAACCGAAGAGTAGATAGCCGGTTGTGGAGCGCAACATATCGGAGATTGAGAGATAGAATGCCAGTCTAGATGATGGGTTTTTTAGCTGTTTCGTTCGATAGACAATATAGAGAGGTAGCATGTTTAGCAATGCTCCGATCACACCGATAAAGATGTAGAACATGCCGAGAAGGTAGCGTTGCTGCTCGGTCGAATCCATCATAGTGTTGATGTTCAAACATGATTTGGTTGCAAGAGTGGAGATGTTTGACATTGAGGTAGCTTTTTTTTAGGATTGAATGCTTTTCAAATGTTGATTCGTCTTTGAATAAATTGTTTAGCAGCTTTTTTTCAACCTTTGGAAGACTCTATTATTTCAGTTGATTTTCTTCTTCTTGGCGTTTATCTACCACCAAACAAGTTATTGCATTTCTATTACGTATTGTTTATGACTCGGTATTCAATATGAATGGCTGATATCCAGATCTTTGTATCTCGTGATGTCTGCGAGGTCGACTTCGTTTTCTGATGACGTTTAACTTTCAAGCTATTCTATTTTCTTCATATACAGCACTTCTTCTTTTTACCTCCAGAGCCAAAAAAAAAGAATTTCTTTTGTCTCTGTATCTCTCTAGAGAGATGTCTTCTTTATTTTTTTTCGGATTTCTTGTCATTAGAAATTCTATCTAATAAGGTCTACCTTTTCGTCTTATTAATTATTCTGTTTTTTCGTATTTCTTTACTTTATACAGAAGAGGTCCTCTTGTGTAATAAAGGCTGGCGGCTCTAACCTCTAATTCCATTCGTGCTTCTCACCCTTGATGATACTAAATATATTGGCAACGGATTTTCAAGCTTTTTCTCTTTTTTTATAAGAACCAGTAAAATGCTCGGGTGTTTGTTAACTTTGATCCACATTTTCTTATAAATTTCCCACTCCATTTCACCCTTAAACATTGCCTAAAATGCTTCCCTTAGTCTAAGCTTTCATTAAAAAATACCTATGCTCAAATAATTGTGAGTTCTCCAATTTTCTTTTATTCTTCATTTTTCTAGCAATCTCAGGCTGGATGTTCTTCTAAAATTGTCCTTATAAAAGAAAAAGAGTGTATATTAAATATTCCCTTTTCTCAATAAAAAAGTGCGTTACAAAATATTTTTTAATCTTCATTCGCTACTTTGTTTTTTTTTGTTCCTCCCCTCTTGTTCGTTTCCCATCTCGAAATCAACTATGCTTTATTATAAGCAAATTATTGCTAAACATTCTGTTCCCAGAGGCCATGACCTATGATTGTCTGTACATAGACCCGATATCTACGGAAAATTCAAACGTTTTCGTAGAGGATCTGTTCGCATTTATCTGATATTCCGATGGCGGTTTGGCGGCCGCCCACGCTAAAGCTCTGAAGGAGCGGGCCAAACCGGAGAGGAAACGTAGTCTTCCTTTGATGTTGCTACTCTATTGTTAGTGCAGCGCGTGATCTGATTGGTTAGCACTCAAATGAATGCTGGAATCCAGACCTCTTATACGTATACGTTCCCTTCCAGATGTTGAAAATCTTCCCGACCTTCAGAGCTTTAGCGTCTAGGAAGAAAATTTCTATATCTAGATAATGTTCGCATTCGCAATTTCTAAGCAAGCGTGATGAAGCGTGGATGAAATTTTGCGAATGGGGACAGATCCTCTACGGAAATGAATTTTTAATTTTAGATATTGCTATTGAGTCTGTTTACAGTTTACAGACTAAATTTCTTCAAGGGTTCTCGAAAATTTGTCGAAGGAAACTAACCAAAAAAGTAGATTTCACTTATTAAACCGAAAAAATATAACGAAGTTCAAAAAAAAAATCTATAAGCAACTACAATCCTAACCAACGAAACCCCACGTGACCCAATAAATAATAGAATTTCTTATAAAAAATTTGTTCAATATCAAAATGGGCTTAAAATAAAATTAACTAATGACCTACCTGGGTTATCTTTTCATACAAAGTAGTATCGACTATTTTCCCATTTAGATTTTATCATGTTAAGCCCTAGATAGAATACTATACTTGATTACCAAGTACCAAGTACCAGTTCATTTTTCAGGGTACTTTTTTTGGGGTAAAATGAGCTAGGTCAAACAAGCCCTGAACCAGTAGGATTTAAAGGTTGGTTCGTATAGCTCCCTGGGAAGAGGGGGTTGTACTTGGGCAGAAATAGGTGCTGGGTATGTGCATCACATAAGGGTGGGGCGCTTTCTCTCTAAGGGTCGCCAAAAACAGACAAAATAAAAACAGTCTCTATAGGTCTCGATTTTTGAAAAATTTAACCAAAGTGCCTTTTTAACGATCGAAATTTTCGATATTTATGCATGGAAAAGTTTTAGAAATTAGACGCAAAAGTCTCTCTAAGGGTCACTTTTTTTGGCAAAAATTATTCTCTACGGGTTTGGTTTGAGGGGTCTGGGCCGCACATTCCTATCATTCCTCAACCCTCTAGTCCAAACAATGAAGTTGAAAATAGAGATGATATACAGTATTCGAGATTGGCACTTGACGGGTTAAGTCATATCCTGGAAGTTTTCGGCCATCCTTATATTTTTATATAAACCAGAGAGCATTAACTGGGTACACGCTCTTTTATAAGAATATTCATGATGAAATTAAGTTACGAATGTCCTAAGTGAGCCATCTCAATTTTTTTCAAGGTGAAATTTTAATTTAGAAAATATATCTACGGTATATCAAACCCTGTGTATATGGCCCCCAAAACGGAGATCCAAAATGAAATCTTCCTGGTGACTTCAAAAAATAAGAAATTTAAAAACCTTTTTTTTCCAAATCAAACTTTGACATGTCTAGTTTCTCTCCCAAAAGATGTTTTTCTTAAGATTTAATTTTTGATGTGATATTCACTGAACCAAAGTTGAGTCACTTTTTTAATGGCCCTAAAAACGGAGATTTCTTTTTTTCAAAATATCTTTAACAACAATCATCGTACAAATATGAAATTTTAAACAATGCATATGAAGGCAATTTACTACGACATGAAAGAATCAAAGTTAGTTTTTCACTTTATGGTTCTTAAAACGGAGGTTTATGGCCCCCTTATTTATTAAACTTTTCCGAATAACTGTACACGATAAAGTAATTAGTTTTTAATAAATTCGCGGAAAAATTCCGCTTCAAAACAATAAATATTTACGATTACGATGTCAATTTCGAATCGGACGTTTTCTAGTTATTTTTATATTAGTCTGATTTGCAGACCCATACTAAAACTGTTGTACGTATGAGTCTGCTAAATAAGCTCCCTTTTGGTGTCCGA
>JAUJPO010043732.1:0-17253 GCA_032270745.1 Tiaropsis multicirrata
TATAGGGTATCGTTAGGTTGATGTGTACCACATACGCTGGCGTAACAGCACCCAGCAACCATCATTCCCACAATCATCTAATGCACTTACACATATCAGTGCATTTAAGATCGTTCTTGAATCAATTGCGTCTTCTGAAAGTATCACAGCGTAACTTGCCCATAAACATCTCATTCTATGAAAACAAGGTCAAGTCCACTGTTCTCAGTATATGATCCGATGACTTTGAACATACGGAATACGCAACCGAGCTCACCCAAACGGAAAATGAAGTTGTCGCTGATTACCTAATCTGATAGCAGATCTTAACATATTCTGCGCGCACCACGCGGTGTTCTAAAGGGATGCGGCGAATATGAAGATCTGGAAACATTGATCAGAAATTATTTACAATTGCGCGTACGCGACCTGAGCGCTAATCAATGTCACGTGACTAGAAAATCGGCGAAGCTGATTAGCCCGCTTTTTTTCACTTTAGTTATAGGAAATTCTTTTATTAGCATATAGTAAATAAGATGAATTTTGCCCTATTTCTTGAGAAATACTGCAATCAATCAAATTTTTATCAGAGAAGTTGTCAACCCTTCCTTATTCATATAACATAATATAACATTGATTTTTGAAGCTGGATGAAGAAAACCTTAAAGATATACACAAAAACAATGAACCAACAAAAATAGGCACCGATATATACACGAAAAAGCTACAAAACAGAAGGAACTTTGTCATAGTTGGTCTAGAAACAGGCTGAGATACACTTCATAATTTAATTGGAAGCTTTACTAGTCATCCCTTATCAAATTTACATCACAAAGGATATAGAGGAAAATGTAAACACACTTTGTGCACAAAAAGTTACATTTCACCATGCTAAAAACCTTAAATCCGGGGGTACGTACTTCGTAGGAAAGATCGTGTTATCGAGACCCATGGAGGTGTTTCTATATACATTCGAAAGGATGTGAAGTTTATTAGAAGACGTGATCTTGAAATTGATGGTTGTGAATTTTTATGGATCGAAATTTTTGTACCAAAATCCAAATCGTTTCTCGTTTGTTCGGCCTACCGACCCCCTGACAACTCGAAGTATCTTGATAAAAACTTCTGTCAAAAGTTTGATAATATGTTGAACACAATCTCTGCAGAAAACAAAGAAACAATTATGCTAGGAGACTTTAATTGCAATTACAAAGTCCCTGGAGACCATAAAAACTTGAAAGCTCTCGTCAAAACGTATGGTTACAGTCAATTAATAAAAGAGTACACAAGGATAACAAAAAACAGTAAAACATGCATTGATCTTTGTTTTACTACTAACAAAAATATTATTGCAGATACATTAGTTTACAGAAACTCTTTCAGTGATCACAGTATGATTGGTATAATTAGAAAAATGAATTGTAAACGTTATTTATCCCAAACCGTCAAATCACGCGATTATTCAAAATACAACGAAGAGGATCTGAAAAAAGAACTCCGTAACCTACCATGGGAAAAGTGTTTAACCGTCGACTTCAATCAAGGATGGAATCTATTCAAACACTTTATATCATCCACTCTCAACAAACATTGTCCAATCAAAGAAAAACGTATTCGTGGAAAACCCAGTCCATGGCTTACACGTGAAATCCGTCAACTTATGAATACACGAGATTATCACTTACATCAACACCAAAGCACAAATTCAGATGGTCATTGGGATCATTATAAAAGATTTCGTAATACTGTTAACAATAAAATCCGTTCAGCAAAAGCTAATCATGTCCGAGCTGTATTTAGAGAATCCCGTAATCAACCAAATGACTTTTGGAATCAAATAAAAAAATGTTACCCTTCCAAGGACACCGGAAGTACCCAAAAATCTTTTAAAATCAGTGGTAAACTCACTTCTGATACAACATCGATAGCCAACGCATTCTGTACATTCTTCGCGAAAGTTGGCTCCAGTCTCGTAACTTCTCCAATCATAAACTATACATGGCAAATTTTTAACCAGCGCAATTACTTACGAAATGTGAACCGAACTAACTCAGTATTTACATTCAGCCCAGTGTACACACAAGATACACTGAAGATACTCCAAGCAACCAAAGTATCAAAAGCAACTGGGTCTGACCAAATCCCAGGTAAGCTTATCAAAGTCATTGCCCACGAGATTGCAGCACCACTTACTTTTCTTGTCAACCGAAGTCTGCAAACAGGATTATTTCCGACCATTGAAAAGATCGCGAAAATAAATCCTGTTTACAAAAGTGGTGAACATTCTGATATCGATAACTACAGACCAATATCCGTCCTAAACATCCTTTCGAAAGTTGTCGAACGTATTGCATACAATCAACTAACCAATTATCTTGAAACAAACAATCTGTTAAATGAAAATCAATATGGTTTCCGTCGGAAACGCTCCACTCGCGATGCCGTTACAAAACTTACCGATCACATCAGGAAAAACATGGACAAATCGAAAGTTACAGGTGCCTTATTTATGGATCTTCGCAAGGCTTTTGACACTGTAAGCCATAGTTGTCTCCTTAGTAAACTTCCGTACTATGGCATTACCGGTAATGAAATCAATTGGCTCAGCAGCTACCTATTCCATCGTAGTCAAGTGGTTTCGATCGACGGAGTCACATCTAACCCAGAATTCGTCACCCATGGTGTTCCTCAAGGTTCGATCCTTGGTCCGTTGCTTTTTGTTATTCTGATTAATGACTTACCTCTACAGTCGTTAAATTGCAAAGTTTTGATGTATGCAGATGACACAGTTATTTATTATTCTCACAAATCTATTCCTGAAATTGAAAAACTGATAAACTCTGATGCTGACCGTATTCACCACTGGATGACCGAAAACTGTCTCATCCTAAATCCTAAAAAGGGAAAAACCGAGTTTGTCACATTCGCCTCAAGAGTCCGTAAAGAAAGTGCCATTATTGTCGTTAATAACAACAAGATCAATCAACCAGATCAATACGAATACCTTGGAGTTCAACTTGACTCGCATCTCAATCTGAACTCACACCTTCAATCAATGTACAAACGCGCTAGCTCAAGATTGAACATGCTCCGAAAGATTCGCTACCAAATCTCACCAACTGTCGCAGAAACCATATTTAACATGATGATCCAACCACTTGTCTTTTATTGTTACCCTGTATACAGCCGTTTGAGTAATACGTGGTTTGAGAAATTTGAATCGCTTTACAACAGAGCAAAACTGGTTGTAAACTCTCGAAAGAAATGGCCGTCTTTTCAAACACGCCTTCGTAGAAAGATTGCTCTTGATGTTTTTAAAGCGATTAATGCTGAAAATGATAAATATGTGTTCATTAAACATGATACGGGCACCAGAGGTAACAAACGCTTGCTACGTTTGCCACAAATTAAATCTGAGGCAGGTCGTAAAATGACCTATTATCAAGGAGCCTCAATATTTAACAGCCTCAGTGTAAACATTCGAGAACAAAAAAGTATAGTTTTATTCAAAAATCTAGTTAATGAATTTGAATTCAGAATCTGAGTATTTCATAATTTTTATATATATAGTTTAAATTAATTTAAAAATATTTTCTTAGTGTCTAGAACACACACCTATCCTAGTAACCAATTCACATTAGCCATATCTTTAGTCAATTCCTATTCTAAATTTTTGCCTTTGCCAAGGCTAATCATTAAAAAGTTAAGTAAAAGTTAATTTTCGAAAATAGGGGCGACGGAGTTAGAACCAGGGTGACGGAGCCATCTACAGTACCAAGACAGCAACCAAACTTGAAGTGAAATAATTCAACAAACCAACAATCCTTTATATATATACTTAGTGATAATTATAATGACAAAACGTTTTCCATTTTGGATTCTCCAAAACTTTTTGTGTCATGTTATGGTGTCATTAAGATTTTTATTGTGCGCATTCACGTGTATGTTTTGAAGTATAGAACTGAGAAATGACGTAATCGACCTGGTTCTAATTTAACATAAGTAAAAGCATAGCTGTCAACTCTCCTGCATTTCTGAGATGTCTCCCGCATTTTTAAAAATCTCCCGCATCTCCCGCATTTTAACAAAATCTCCTACATTTCTCAACCTGCATGAAATTTTACAAACCCTTCATCCAAATCGAAATTAGTTAAAAAGTTATTGTCCAATTTCACCCAATTTCCAGATTTTTCAATCCCGATTTCCTGTTAATCATATCTTGATTTCCCAAGTTAGAAAGAATCAGCTATCGGATTTTTATTCCTGATTTCCTGATTCCGCAATTATCTGAATTTTTATTCCCAACTTCCCGATTTCCCGGTTTTCCGAATTCCGAAAAAATATATTATATACTAAATTTTTAGCTTGAAATTTTTTCCGTTTCTCCTGCATTTTAGACGCTTCAGGTTGACAGCTATGTAAAAGACACATGCACCCTCATTGAATCAAGATGTGCTTTTCTGCCTGCTTTTTCCGCTGATAAGCACTGTCCACACTGCGCAGGTGTATTTAACTAGAGGACATGGAAACCAGGTATTCATACCTTTAAGCTTTCGGCACTGGAAAATTGATTGTCATTCTCTGCTATTTCTGATCGCATTGAGAAATACCTAGCTAAAAACATTTTCTTCTCTCTGAGTAGTCTTTATCCAGACAACCTGCTTATCAATAAAATTGATCATGGATTGCAATCAATGAGCATTGAAGTTTGTTCGTTTTCGCCGCAACCATCATGATTTCTTTCATTGTTTTGGACTTTCTCGATTGGTTTATATATTTACGGCGCAGAGTGAGCGCGGCCCCCTCTTGGCTCTGGCTGCTCAACTTTTGATTTGTGACTGATTGAAGACACAGCCTTTGATTGTTTTCTTTATTAAACAAGGCAAAATTGTTGCATATTTTGAACATAAAAAAATTTCATTTTCCTAACTGTTCATCACCCCCTCCCTAATTTTGTCATCCCTTCTTATTTGGCAGCTAATATCAATTGAATCTCTTTGACAATTAGATTATCAATTTTGACCTTTTCTCTTTCAACCTACAGTATAATAAAAATCTTGTCAACTTAATCAATCAATTATTTATCCATTGCAACTGATAATCAATTTTATCGATTAGCACAGTCTGGCTAATATATTGGGTTTTCAAGTCTTTTCGTTTCATGTAATAATAATGTTTTGAAATTGAAATTTTGTTTTATTTTCTAGTACATGATATTAATCTCTTTAGGAAGTATCTTTGATAAAAAGTTGCTGTTGACTCAAGAAAAATCAAGACTTAAAAAAGTTTACGAGTTAAAATGTTAAAATTGGCTTCCTTAAACAAAAATGTTTTGAAATGAATAATCCAAGCAATGAGCAATGAATTGAAGGATGGTTCAATACGTGGAGCATGACACATTAGTTAATGAACTTGTAACTCTAGAAAACTTCTCCCCAGAAGAACGATTATCTCATGCCAGGAAAAGACGACAAGAACAGATAAAATCTTACGGTGACCGTGAAACCAATCCAAATGCTTACCCACCTGTTCATGCCAGTCACAACAAGCGGATTCGATTTGACAAAAATATTGAATTGATTGAAGCTGCTTCACGAAATGATTCTGAAGAAGGTATTAATAAGACAAATTTGATCAAAACTTGTAATATGGAACACCATCAATCCCTGCTTTCAATTCTGTTTTGTTCCTTTTAATTAGGAATTTATATTTTGTGTTCTTTTCATTTCAGTCGAGCGCTTATTAACACAAGCAGAAGTGAGCCCTGATTTACAAAACGAAGATGGTCTGAGTGCACTACATCAAGTAAGTTGTGTTTCTATGTTTCAAGGAAAATTTCTGAGTGTTTATTTAGAAACCAATCATGCTCTGTAAAATTTCCGTTGATTTCATAAACTAAACTAAAAACTCTTAAAAAAACCTAAGTATAAAATTTGGGGTACATTTTATAAATCAATTAATATTTGTTTGAACTACTTTAAGGGAAGAAATTTTTGCGGAATTTAATTTCGTGGTTTTGGGTGTCAACCGCGAAATTAAATTCCGCGAAACACATAAAATCTTAAACTTTGAAATTTTACCCCTAAAATTGGCGTTTTTAGGCCAAATTAGCCTATATTTTGGACTAAAAATACCCTCAACCGCGAAATTAAATTCCACGAAATATTTAATTTGCGGGATCTGAACCGCGACTGTAGTAAGTGTTAAGATAAATCGGGTTTTTATTTCCAGTTGAAAATGGTTGGCTTCTGGGAAACCTGAGTTTTAAATTTGAAACAGATTTATTGACTTGTTTCGATTTCAAACAACATTCTTTCTTTGAAGGCAGTGATAGAGGATTGTCAAGATGTTGTGGAAACGTTGATTAATCACGGCGCTGATCTGAATATCAAAGATGCCGATCTGTGGACACCACTTCATGCTGCTGTAGCCTGTGGAAATTATGACTTGGTGAAATATTTGGTGGATAAAGGAGCCAGTCTAGTGGAGATCAACACGGATGGGAATATGGCCATTGATCTTGTCGAAGATATGGAAGAAATTGAAATCTTCCTTGATGAAGCGATGGCCAACGCAGGTCAGTTATTGTTCAAAAATTTAAAAAGCAGATAGACTTACTGGTAGATAAATAGAAATCCTTATATTATAACGTTGAAAAGTGGTGATGATACTTCTAGGCCTTGGCCAGCTGCCAAAAAACGTTTCACTTTTTTTCAAAATGTCTGTGACCAAACTTCCAATATGTTTTTTTGGTAAATTTGAGGGTGTTGAATCGGAATTTAAATGTTACCAAGAACGTAAAACCTCAGTTTTTGCATAATTCACGTTTTTTTTGGGTTTCCAGGCAAAAATGTAAAGCATAAAAAATAAATAATTTTTGGAATTTTTTTTTAAGACCAAAGCTCTTTCGTTGCGCTATTTTAGGGTATGATGAGGATGGTTTGGAACAAATTCGAAACGAAACGGCCACCATTATGTTGGATGAGTTACGTGAAGTAGCTCATGAGAACTATGATTTCAATGTTCAAGGTTCACACGGTGAAACTGTTGTAAGTATAACATTTTGGTCATGGCTCTGACTGGGGTTTTAGGTCCCCCCTAAGAATTTAGGTCCCCCCTAAGAATTTAGGTCCCCCCCTGATATCTAGGTACCCCATTAAAACAGACATTCGTAGATACCCCCTGTGAATAGGTACCCCTAAAGAACACAGATTAGTAGGTACCCCCTGTGATTTTCGTGTAATTTAAGAAGGAAATCCTTACCAAGCACCCCTGAATCTCATAGAATTGAGGCTTTCAAATTCCCTAAAGTAGATCTTGGATCATTTAACAACTTGGCCTTTGCTACTGAAGATGTCTTCAGCCCCCAGACCTTACAAATCAGAATATAGGTACCCCCTGAAATCAAAGGTACCCCCTAAAATTTTGTTAAATTCAAGCCCCCAGCGTTTTTAAAGAACATTTTGGGTGTAGGGAAAACAAACACTGGTTTAACTCGCACTTAAAGAATTTGTTTACTGATAACACATAATCAATCTTTAGTAAGTGTTCTGTTTCCCCCCAATCGTGATGTCATACCGTGGCAAAGAATATAAGCGTGTGCAACGTCTAAAGAGAAATTTTAAACTAGAAATCGCGGTAATAAACTTGAAATTTATGGAAATAACGAATTTGGTACAGACAAGAGATAACCCAAAATAATGTGGTTTTACATTTAGATGCATATAGCAGCAGCGAATGGTTATGATCAAGTAGTAGGATATTTGTTGGATCATGGAGCCAAAATCAGTGTTGTTGATCATGATGCATGGCAACCCATTCATGCAGCGGCTTGCTGGGGTCACGTGAGTAATAATTTGGTTGGTGTAGCTATTCAGTCTGGAAATTCTTCAGTGTTTGATAAATTAAGAATCTAAAATCTAAGTTCGTTTGTGCCTTTTTTGAAACTAGGTGTTATCACCTTTTATGACGCATAATTTCTCGATCATGAATGACCTTTTTCTTTAGGATAAAATCATCGAAATTCTGGTGAATCATGGAGCAGATTTAGATGCAGTTACTAAAGATGGTGAAACTCCTTTCGGTATGAATTCTCTCATTTCTTTTCTTCGAATATTTTTGAAGAGGTAGACCAGCGAAGTCACTTCTCAGCGTCCAAATACCTTAAGGGAAGAAATTTTCGCGGAATTTGATTTCGCGGTTTGGGTGTCAACCGCGAAATTAAATTCCGCGAAACACATAAAATATTGAATTTTGAAATTTTAGGCCAAATTAGCCTATATTTTGGACTAAATATACCCTCAACCGCGAAATATTTAATTTGCAAGGTCTGAACCGCGAAATTAAATGCCGCAAAAATTTCTTCCCGCGAAATTTTCTTCCCTTAAAATAACTCATAATGAAAATATCCCCAATTGATCAGAAAAATTGTGTAACATATCTTTAGGCATGAAACTTGGGAGACCCATATAGGGCCATTTCCTTCACATAATCTGGCTCCATGACTAATTCTTTTCTAGGAATAGATTTAGATAGATCTCAACGAAAGACTTTTTTTGCTTATTGTTACCGATGATGAACAAAAAAGAAGTCTTTTAAAGATTTTACTAAAGACAAGACTTTTTCAACATTTTTCTTTTCCATTCATCTTCTGGAACAGATTTAACGGAAGATGAAGACTTGCAAGGGATGATCATCGAGCTCAAAGAATCAGGAACTAAATCACATAAATTGAAACGAAGTCAAAGCAATAGCTCACGGACGTAAGAAAATGAAAAACACTTTCGAACATTTCAATTTTCAGTGTTATTTTCTTTTGTTAAAATATGTTTTCTAACTACCATTATATGCAGCTAAGTAAAAAATTCACAGGTCTCGTAATATATTTATATAACTTTCTGTCTACTTTTTCTTTATTTAAAACAAAAATAAAAATGTCAATTTGCTCACTAATTGATCACGTTACCAATGTTTCCTCTTGGGATGGTCTATTTCTTGATCACATGATCAAGCAAAACAAACCAATTTGCACATTCAAGGAAGTTCAAAAAATAAACAAAAGACTTATACAAAAGACTTCCAGACCGGGGTCTTTATACAGGCTATAGTACCACCAATTTAATGGGAGATTCTCAAAACAATTAATTAAAGAATTCCTCGGTTGTGAAAAGAAATTCTCAATCACTACACTTTTCATATATGATATAATATATAAAATCCTTGAACTTTCTTATTTCTCTTTCGTAATCAGGCTATCAGTACGTCGAACAAGTATCGTGGAAAAACACCGAATTTCCGTCAACGACGCAAAACAAGAGGGAATTTTCCGACAAAATCCCGACTTTTTACACGTTGTTATTAACACGGTGCGTTGACTGTTTTATTTTGATGTCATTTTCTATCAGTTCAATGCCAAATTTATTACGCTGTCAAATGGTAAAACTAAAACTTTTCCAAATTAAGATAATTTTTTTATTTTTTTTACATTGGAGAAAACGGATGAACATGAGGTGAACCATTTTGAATCCGATCGGGAGATCTCGCAAACGTGTTTAACGGGATCTTGTGCAGGTTGAGACCAACAGGCATTTTAAGTTTGCGATATCCAAAAGAAAAAGTGTATTTCGCTGTGTTTACAGTATGAAATTTTCATGCAATAAAGTGAGCTAAATGTTGCACGCGACTTTCCAAACCTTTTTCACGTATTTTCCATTTTGACGAACAGGGAGAAGAAGAGGAAGAAGAAGAAACGAGAAAAGAAACGAAAAAAGAAAATCTTTCTTCACCTGAAGAGAAACAACAAATCACGCCCTCTGTAACACCCTCACCGCCACAACCAATGCAACAGACTACAGGTATTCATTTTTGTCTTGTATGGTTTTCAAGCCAATAGAAAATGCCTTCTAATAAAGTTCTCTCTTTTTTAACACCCTCTAGAATAAGTGCTTCCTCAAGAATGAAATAAATTTTTGTGAACGCTCCCTCTTAAAAAGCGCCCGTCTATCAAATTAAAGTTAATTTAGTATCCCAAACTACTGTGGTGTCTTTTCATTCGACTGGAAATTTATCAACGAACAAAATTAAGCATTTTGTGTCTCAGAACAAGATTTTTAAATATCGGGGAAAAACATCCCCAAAGCCTCTAATTATGTGCTATCGATATTACGGTACATGTTTTATAAGCATCGGGATAAACTAAAAGATGGTGCAGTAATAAAATAGAAAACTAAAAAAGTGACGACTGCATTTATGAATATTTCGACACTTGCGTGTCTTTATAAGCATCTCTTTTGGAAAATAGGCTCAGGTGTGCTTATTCAGAATTTCTGATTTGCTTATTTTGCTTATTTTGCTTACCTGATTTTAATATTTTTTTCGTCAGAACCGGAGCAACAAAAGCAATCTCAGGGTGAAGGTTCAGTGTCGGTCAACTTATCAACTGGGGTGCATTATAAAGCAGTGGAACAAAAAATTTCAATCGAAAGCGATACCGAAAGTGAAAGTACGAATCACGTGATTAAAACAAATAATACAATAGCCAATGGTGGAGGTGAGTTTTTTCTTTTTTTTTTTTGTTAAAAATGTGATTACAAGTTAACAAGATGTATTGCTTTTCCAATCTTCAATGATTAATATTTCTACTGATTCCCTTAATCAGGCTTTGCATAAATTATTTTTTGGCTATTATCTGCTCTTATCTCCCTTGGGTCAAAAAGAAGAACTCTTTTAACATTTTCAAGATCAGAATATTGCGAAATTGTAATTTATACTATAAATTTAGTAGATAATGAGGTAATGTTTACATGGGTATGACGTCACTACAGCAAACAACAAAACCTTTGAGTAGTAGTAGTACGTCAATATAGAGGACCGAGAAATGTTAAAGCCGATTATTTTTTTAATATTTTGAAGGACTCAAATTTCAGTTGGTTTATGATTCAATTGAAGGATTCTTTGATCTTTTCTTTCAGTAACGCCCGATACTTATCCAGAAGGCCGATACACCCAGCTTCCGGGAGATTCGAACCAAGCGGATTCATCACAGATCGTTTTGGAATTGGGCGACGGCGGACATTCCCATAACACGGCTGTTCAAAGTCACGATAAAGAACTTCAGCAATCCACTGAAATAAGTGTCAAAAAGAAATGCTGTGTCATTTTATAAGTATAAATGTTTTTATGGAGAATTCATGGCGTGGAATTTGCTATGGTAGGATAGATAATGACGTCATCATTCCCAATATGATCATTGCTTCTTCTCCTGGGGAATTTTTTTTTTAGAAATCTTGTAATTTAACTAAAATATCAGTTGATTCTGAGCTGAGTCTTTTTCCTCGACTGCAATACTTGTATCAATCGTTACACGTAGACAATCTGTAAAATTACAAACGGATACAGGAACTCATGTAATACGAACTTCTACAATTCGAACAAAATCTTTGGTCCCTTCCGACTTAATCAAACTTCTATAATTCGAAAACTTATGTAATCCGGACTAATTTTTTTTTTAAATACAATTCTCGTTTTCCAATTTAAAAGTCTCCAGTAAGAGCGAAGCATTCAACTCTCTGGGCAAATTTGTTACCAAAAGTCGAATGTTTGGCCACTCTGCAACTAAAGTGTGTTGCAAAAATATTGTCAACAAAAAGACTTCAAAATATGTAGAAATCAGGACGTCACGAAAAAAACTAAAAGTAAATAAGTGATATAATGTCTTGGTTTTTTACACGTGATCATTTTTTACTGACAATCTTTTTGCAACATACTTTATTTGGTAATAAAAGTACTTTGTGAATACACCTTTCCCGTAATTCCGGATTTTTTCCGCAGTCTTTGCACTCGTCTATCGCATAGAATTTTTGCAAACTTCAGTATGTTTTTACAATTTATGATACTATAAATACCCTCAAAATTTCTTTCGAAACGAACAGGGGCATCAAAAGAAACAAGACAAAATATCACATTCCCTAAGCAAACTCAGGCAAAAACGCGTTTGTTCACCTCCACACGTGTTTTCCGGCAAAATCCAAATTATGGTTGACATAGTCTTGCCATACTTCTGTTAAGGTTGCTCTCTATATAAGCGGACGTTTTTATGTTGGGAATTTTTTTGATAACCTTGTCTACTTGTTCTCGTATATATTTAAACTTTATTTTTTTCGTAAATTTTTCAAGATTTTTTGTTAGGTGAGATTTTTAACTGACAATTAAGTTATAACGACTGTTAATTCATTTCATTTGTTTAATTCTTTAAGGCCGGAGCAAATGTATCAAAATTTTCAACAAAAACAAATGATTATTTTCATGAAAAATTTTTACGCATTTGAGCTGAAGCAAATTTCCCATCAAAACAGAAAAATAGTAAAAAAGAAGAAAAAATCGATTTTGATGCCTTTGCTCCGGCTTTTAGTTACCTTAATGGGATTAACTTTCGCGAATTGGAAAATTTTAAAGATTTCGCGAGGATTTAATTTCGCAAATTTTCCTGTTTTTAACCTAATTTCTTTCATTTTCATAAGGGTTTGTTTTCGGCAAAAAGTATAAAATTTAAAACTTTTCGTGGATTTAGTTTCGCTTAAATGGCCAAAATTCGCGAAAATTAATCTCATTAATCAACACAATTTCGTATACAATATCCTTTTATACCTCCAGCGGCTTGTATTATAAGTCTATGCGGAATACCTTATCGGCCAAAAATTGTCGGACAAAAGTGACAATTTTTTGGAGGTGACGAAAATTCAGTCCGACGAATAAAAAAAAGGTGTTTAGGCTAAAATTTGCGATTTTTTGGACAAAAGTGACGAAAATATTTGTGGGTGACGAAAATTATGTCCGACATTGTTTTGTCATCCAATAAGGTATTAGCTATCGCGAAATTTAATACACTTAAGGTGAACTTTTTAATCTTTAAATAGAGCAAGTGCATTCAGTAACCATAGATACAACCAAAACACGGAGCTGTTCCATAAAATATTTAAAACTATTTAATATGTTAGTCAATTTGACCATTCATCACACAAGGCAATTTTGACAGGAAAAATATTGGTTAGTTAAGCTCTAGAAAATATAACATGTATCTGTTAGGATTGAAGGTACGGGGACACGGCACACAAATTATTTTGTTGCTACCGCATAGAAATGTTTAATTGTGTCCCCATATGAAATATCCCTAGTTTGCAACTTTTTTGACTAAATGTTTTTGTTGCTGCAACAACAAAAAATATCAAATCGATTTGATATTTATTTTTGTTGCGGCAACAAAAATTTCATGTTGCAAATCTGAATCATTTAAAAACTTTCGTGTCCCCACACCTTGAGAGGATTTTTGTGCAACATTTTTATATTTTAACCAATCAAAGTCGTTTACACAACTAAAATCCAATGATGACACAATCTTTCCATTTTTAACACGCAAGACATGAGTTCAAAATGGTGGATTTGCTTTGATTTAATTAATTTTTATGATTTTGTTTCGTGTGCTAGGCTTAGGCTCTGGGGACACGGTAACATTCTTCGTGCGATGGCAACAAACGAAATTGCTGCAATCGCACAAATTCATTGTCGTGTCCCCAGAGCTTGATGAGGGTGAACAGCGCGGTTTTAATTTTCTAGATTGATTGATAGCATGTTAAGCTTTTTATTTTAACTACGGTATACCGATTTCCTAAGCTGTTCAAAAAATTGGGTTAAGCGATATTCGAGATTCGCACGATTCACGCAATCTCTATTTCCCAATAGTCACGCAAAATTATATCAAAATGAATACCCTTTCAACCCTAACCCTAACCCTCCAACAACAACCACTACCAAAACTCCACCTCCAACAACAACTACAACCACTAAGCCTCCCGTAACCACAACCAAAACAAACCAACCTCCAACAACAACCACTACCACAACTCCACTACAAACCCATCTCCCACAACCAAACCTACCAACCAAATCAACAACTACCACAACCTCTCCCTCAACAACTACGACAACAATGCTACCGAGAACAACGACTACTGCCACAACAGAGCACCTTACATATATATCCGGAGGCTTTATCGAAGTCGTTGGTTGTTAAAAGAAGAGAAGGATGAAGAAGGATTGTCTTTAGAAGAGGAAGAGGAAGACGGCTGTATCAAAGTCGATGGACATCTTTTATTACTCCAAGGACTTCTTGTGCAAGTGAGTGCAATGTCTTCACGATCTATCTAATTCTCGTTAAGGGACAGTCAAAACTAATTTCAACGAAAAAGATTTTTGTATATAAAAGAGCATGTTGATTTAAATTGTATTTAACACTATTTCATTTCAATTTCTGATTCTTGTTCTCCCTGAAAAATTTGTTTAAAGGGCACTTTTGTCGCTGACTTTGGAAGTGAAGTCAAATACTGTTGTATATATTTTAGTAATTGCAAAGACAAAATATTCCCTAAAATTGTAAGATTTTCTCAAAAATTCCTAGACTTTTCTAGATTATTTCTCCTGACCCTTTCTAAAAAGATTGAAAAAGCAAATTATGGGCTTTGTCCTACTTTTTTGTCGAATCTGAAAAGTCTTTATGAGAAATTTAAATTTGAATTTAAAAGAATTTTGCGTGTGCTGAAAAAGTCTGGATAATATTGAGTTTAAAAAGCGAAAAGGTAATAGAGGTGAGGTAGAAGGAGGGACTACAATCTTTTCATTATGAGACCAGCACCTTTTCTAAAATAACTGTTACATATTTTAATTCACCGACTTGAATATTTTTGGGTAAATAAGCCTACAAAACTACTATGGAATCAGTGAAACAAGATCTGACCTTTAAAATGGTTTGTTTGTTTTTATTTTCGTTTCTAGTGACGCGGAGAAGAAAGAAAAAATATTCTCCCAGGTTTTTAATTTATTTTAAATCTCTGAAACAATCTTTTTAACAAGTCATTCAACCAAAAGAACTTTTAAATATCTTCATATAGAGGAAGTGATTCAATACAGCCATAGTTTCCGTTAAAACATAGAAATAGATCGTAATATCATTCATTAATTATTTAAAACTATTTAAATGTTCATTTTGACCTTACTTTCATTCCAGATCATTTTTGACAAGCAAAATATTGGTTACTTTGGATGGCATGGCTTCTTCTTCGTTGAAACAGTGGTATTTGTGGGAGAACCTCAACTGTTGGAAACACTGAAATAGGGCAGAAAGAAGCTAAAAACAGACTAGTAACAGCAATATAAGGAACTTTGTTTGGGCACTTGAGAAATTTTGTCAAAAAGCAATACAAGGAACTTTGTTTGGGCACTTGAGAAATTCTGTCAAAAATTAGTAAATGGGCGAGCGGGGTAATAATCAGGTCCGGGGGTCGGAAAAAACCAAAAATTATTAAACAGGCGAAAGACATTTATTCTGCACTGAGCGTTTGGAGCATGAATCCACCCTTACCCTATTTTTTCAAAAAATCGGATTAGGCGAATAAGAAAATAAAATTTGTAATATATCAATCAGGTCCGTGGAAAGCAAGAGGAAAAATTACAAATTTGCTGGAAAACCTTTCTGTAAATCGGGGATTGAGAATTATCCCAGATGACTTGTTAACTTTAAAAATGAGTTAATAAGTTGAGTAAAATTATTTGAAAAGATTAAAACCAATAAAATTAACTTACCCTTTGAATTCCTCACAAAAATAATCTTAGTTTCAGGTTTTCGAATAATTTGTTGTTGTAGAACTCTTGTAGGTAACACAAAAGTTTCTGATTTAATTTCAGATTAAAAAAAATGAAAAAATTCAAATCAGCGTTATTGTTAATTCTTCTTGTGACGGCTTCATTTTCTTCTACATCAACAACAACATCATCAACAACAGCAATATCAACATCATCTTCAACAACATCTACCAATCAAGCGGCAACAAGTGTTTCAACAGCAACATCTACCACTCAAACACCAGCAAGTACATCAACAGCAAACACAGCAACCATTACGAGCACAAGTACACCCTCTACAACTCTATCAAGCAACACTGCTAATCCAACAACAACTTCAACAACTACAATTTCTTACACAACAACTCCAATTACTACCAATGATGTCAAACTTTGTGAATGTACAACCATTGCACAATCAACCGAACAGTTTACAACGGTCTCTTCACTCTACACAACATTTCCGACCACATCAAAAACAAGCACAACACCAATATCCACAACAAAAACAACAACGGCTACTTCACAACAAACAACAACAAATAATTCTTCTACAACAATGAGCCCTTCAACAACCACAAACGCTACTGTAATCAATTCAAATTTAACCACTTCACCAACCACTGCTACCTTGAACTCTACTTCAACTACACCAAGTACCACCTCAACAATCTCCTCTTTAACAACTACAAAAAGTTCATCGACAACTTCTTCTCCTACCACCACAAGAACCACAACCACAAGAACCACAACCACTGCAACAGATTCAACCAACCCATCCACAACAACTTGTACATGTACAACAACAACTACAACCACTCCGCCTCCAACAACAACCACTACCACAACCCCACCGCCTACAACAACAACTACCACAACCCAACCTCCTACAACAACAACAACCACAACCCAACCTCCAACAACAACAACTACAACCACTCCACCTCCAACAACAACCACTACAACAACAACTACTACCACTCTGCCTCCAACAACAACCACTACCACAACCCTACCTCCTACAACAACCACTACCACAACCCCACCTCCTACAACAACAACTACTACCACTCTACCTCCAACAACGACCACTACCACAACCCCACCTCCCACAACAACCACTACCACAACCCCACCTCCTACAACATCAACTACTACCACTCCACCTCCAACAACAACAACTACAACCACTCCACCTCCAACAACAACCACTACAACAACCCTACCTCCCACAACAACCACTACTACCACTCTGCCTCCAACAACAACAACTACCACAACCCTACCTCCTACAACAACAACAACCACAACCCCACCTCCTACAACTACAACTACAACCACTCCACCTCCAACAACAACCCTACCTCCTAAAACGACAACCACTACCACAACCCTACCTCCTACAACAACAACTACTACCACTCTGCCTCCAACAACAACCACTACCACAACCCCAACTCCCACAACAACCACTACCACAACCCCACCTCCTACAACAACAACTACAACCACTCCACCTCCTACAACAACCACTACCACAACCCTACCTCCTACAACAACAACTACTACCACTCTGCCTCCAACAACAACCACTACCACAAC
>JAUJPO010043743.1:0-17250 GCA_032270745.1 Tiaropsis multicirrata
AATGAAGACCAGATGGATCTGTTTGTTATGGGTGTGCAAGTTGTAACGAGAGTGTGCATGTTATGTAAGTTGACGGTTTATTGCAATTTAATGATGATATTATTATAAAAATACATGTATTTGAATGATATTGTACTCGTGTTCTTACTCATATTGGTAAAATGTAAATGTCAAGAGTTTTTTTTGCATAAAAAATGTATGCATTTTCCTCCACTGTTATGCCCTTGAAAACGTCATATGACAAGTTTTTTTAACATTTATGAGAGTGCGAGCCCTAAGAATTAAGTTTGTACGCAAAACTTTGGCTTTTGCTTTTTATTTTCATTTGGATCTACCTCTTGAGTGAGCCATGTTTCGGAGCTCTTTCCAATTTCTAATTCAGAGTGAGACCCTAAATAGTTGGGCCACACTGTGAGTCGTCCCATATCCTGTGTGAGACAGGTACACAATTGACATTGTGTCCTGCTGGGTGTACATCATTCGGTGCTTGTACTACATTTCAAATCATCGAATTGCCTTTTAAAAAAGTTCCTGTCAAATGACTGAAGCTTATAGCTGGGGCTCTATATCATGCTCACTTAACTCATGTTGTCTCAAAATTTAATTGACAACTATGTTTAATGCACCTATAAAGTATCAGAAAAGAGAGTACAAAAAATCTCCAAGTTTACCTAAGATCTACGATTACCTTACTTGTCAGAGAAAATAATGAGTCATTTGTGGAAAATAGCTACATATCCAGACATTTAACTATAACTAAACCTTTTAAATCAAACACAAACACACTTTACCTAATTGGCCAGATGGATTAAACTGTACAGGAACTAATTAGCACAGATTTGTGAATTAAATTACTAAATCAAATACGAACCTGGGTGTCCCTCTCCAACGGATTCTGAAGTGAAAAGAAATCTGTTTGATTCGCCCATCTTTTTTGAATTTTTTAATGTCTATTTCACTGTAAGAGAAAAGCTAATTACTAAAAATTTCTGGTGTAAAAAACTTTGGTCAAATCAAATGATGTGTTTTTTGTTTTTGTCGTGAACTCGCATTTGAACTTCTGGCTCGCAGCTCGCAGTTTGATGATATGAGATATAATTTCCTTCCCCCGACGAAGGCAAGCTTTGTTACAACAAAGGCAAGCTTTGTTACAGCTAAAGGGAAGCCCCGTTTCGACATGTGTTTCGGTCTACCATTTTGAATTTGGAAACCCCGAACAATCGTTGGGAAATAGATATAAACAAACAACTTGGTCACCAGCAGGCCGCCACACAAATACACCTCTTGCGTAACCTCGCTATTTTCTTGCGAAACCGAACGCATCAAGCAATATAGAACAATTACAACAAGAACTCAGATAGTAAATTAATGACAGCAACAGTAAAAATGCGTATTAGCCTTTTAAAAAATGCTTGCAAACATCGTAAACATACACCAAAACATTTTGTGATTAATTAATCTGAACTAGGTGTAACTTGCGAATTCTTGATTATGAACCGTATCGTAAGCCTGACTTTTACTTCCAATTTCGACACATTTCAAACCACTTTATACATCTACAGCTATATCAACACAACGACTTGCTTTCACAAATAAATCAATTTATATATGCTTGATATATATGTCTATGAATAATGCACTGATTGTTTTGAGACTGGGTGGTTAGTTAGCATGCATCTGTATATTAGATTATGCATTTCCAATTCATATAAAATCGTTCAAAATAGCTTAGCTCGTCTTCATTGTGAAATATCATCTTTCTATTATTTAACATGCCTGACAACAGTTATCTTTAATCTAAAGGAATACGATAACCCATCTTCTTTTATCTGTTTTATGTTATACCATCAAAACTGATTAGTTGTGGCATTATCAGGGTATTATTGGGAAAGTAATGGGAGAGAATAAAAAGCTTTAAGGCATGGAAGACTGGTATATTAATAGATCCGCAATATCAATGATAGGGAACACCCCTTACGGCGTATAGTTTTACTAACCCGTTATACCGTCGATAGTCTAGATCTATACTACACGAATTTCACAACCATTACAAAATACCAAAGAAGCAAAAATGGAGAAGAGATACATAAGAAGAAGAAACAAGTGATACCTACCTGGTTATAAATTAAATTAACCCTTAACGCCATAAGAATGAACAAACGAATAAATGAATGAATGAAAGAATGAGCACAGCTCAATTAATAAACGAATTATTACACCCATTATACCAGGGAAAGAGAACCTTTATCTGTCTGATGAATGTGCGTATCTTTAAAAAAAATCATATCAAAGGTATCCAGATGACCGTCATCTTTGTGCAAAAAATCAGAAAAAACTAATAAACCAATTTTGAGAAAACCCTTCAGGCCGTTTTTGCCAAAATCGGCCGCGAAATTTTTTTTCTCAAAAATAAGGCTCCATTACATTTTGGCCATTACCATTTTGCACCTTTGTGCAAAAAATCAGAAAAATTGAATGAACCAATCTCATAACTAACGAACGGACAAAGGTTAATTTATAGGACTTCCAGGTAGGTTCAAAAAGAGAAATGGTCTGGAAATCGCGATTATACCCTCAATAGATCGAAAAGAACATGGAGTATGCTAGGGAGTCTTTACCTACCAGCAGTTCAGAAGCTAGAAGATCCAACAGAAAATGTAATGTATTGGTGCACATCCCATTTGCTCTTAGCTGTTGTATTTGATCACAAAAGGCAATCTCATGCCAAGAACCTGATATAATATCGTAAATATTGGGCGATTGGCAGGACTGGGGAAGGGACTCAAAGAATTGACTCTGACAGAAAAGGATTCAAAACTTGAACTGCAAGGAAGTGATTGTAAATAAAATCTAAGATTTACCCCGAGCGTACAATCGTTACGACATCGTATGTCACCCACCCCCAGAAGATCAAGGTCAAGTGCGAATATACGTTGAGAGGATATTTAAGTGCAAAAGGTTGTACCTCGCATATAGGACGTTGTAGACATGCAAATTTGAGACCACTCAAGTTTTCTGTAGTAAAGTCTCTTAAAAGAGTTTGGAGAACGAAGTATTGAGACAAAAATTTGTCTCTTATATTCAAGCAATTTTTAGAGACTTTTGTACTAAAGAAGGAGGTGGTTTTGCCGATTTTATAGACAATGCTCATTTCTGGCTTCAATGACTTGCGTAACGTGCTTATTATTATGAAAAACTTGTGGCAATTTACCACCTTGGTGTTTGAAATATTAAGCAAAATCTTATGCTGTGAAAAAGCGTGAAAGCAAACAATGAAGCAAGTCTCTCTGCTAATATATGTTGAAATATTAGTATCTCCTTCATATACATGCACAATTCAAGGGCGATTAATACCGCGATTAAAACTCGATTAAATTCTGCAAAGTAAATAATAGGACATTTTATGAGGTAAACTGATCTCGTTTCAGGCTACTTCTCATCCTCTAACAACGAATTCGTGATTCTTATGTACAATGTTGGACAAAAGGTACGTAGACTTTTGAAAAAATCCCTTCTCCTTCAATGTGGAAAAAAAAATTCCACTGGTGCCATTGCAAGCCTGCTAATCAATTCAAAACAACTTTGAAGGGGGAGGGGAAGGTTTTGCAAAACCTTTTGGTATGTTATGAATTTTTCTAAAGGTGTTTTGATCGATGTTGTACGTCCAACGTTTTTTTATATTCTGTGGTATTCAGGCTAATCTCATCTCCGGTCCTCATATTATCTGTCAATAGGGAAACCTCTCATTGGTGACCAATACAGAGTGACTTTCTTTCTAGATCAAACAAACAACCACAAACAAATGATTTTATTATCTGTCCTGATCCTTATGAAGCCAATAATTTATTATTTAATTAGATTTTGACATTTTGAGTGATTTTCATTATTCTTTTCATATGATTGCATACCATTCTGGAAACGTATATAGAATATCAAAACTTTCTTAAGCATTTAAAGGAAAGACATCGTGAAACCCCCTTCAAACTCGCTCAAAATAATAGGTACAGTTGAACCCATGTAATTCGAATTCTCAAGGGACCGAGAATTTCGTTCGAATTACATGAGTTTTTTAATTATAGGAGTTTGATTAAGTTTGATTAAGTCGGACGGGATCGAAGATTTTGTTCGAATTGTATGAGTTTCGAATTATAGGAGTTCAAATTACATGGGTTCAACAGTATGTCGTTCAATTTTTCACTTCTTTTTATGGAGAAATTCACTGGAAAATGTATGTATTTTCAAATTAAGGACCGCAAACTCTTAAAAGAAATGACCGGTGAAAAGTTGGACACTTTTTAAGATGATAGATATGAAATGCACATAAAATTTTAGTCTGATTCGCAGACCTTTTCATCTCCATGTAAAGCAAAGATTGTAAAAGTCTGCTCTCAATGTACGAGAAACCTTTTTGCGTACAGAGGTCAGGATGAGAAGAAACCCAATGAAATTTACGAGCCTTTCCTGTAAAGCAAAGTTATTTACCTTCTTGAAACAGAAACTTAAGCAGAAAAAGAGCCTGGGACCAGCTAAAAACAGCCTAGGACCTCTAAAAATGAAGCAGACGGATCTTAGAATGAACAGATTAAATAATCTCGTCTAAAAAAAACAAACTTTAACGTGCAATGCAATGTTTGTATTAAGCAATATCATGTGAACTAAATTCAATTGATATCAAATTTCTCATATCCTTTATAAAAACAACGTTTCTCAAAGCCGACAACCTTAAAGCTAAGTGAAACATTTGTTTACAAAATCAACTTCGTACCCAGGAGTGCTAAGAAGTATTAGTAATATAAAGGTTGGTCAACATGGAAAGGCCCACCCAGGGCGCCAATGGGTGTGCAGAGTGATTGCAACATTAAGGAAATCGGAAAACCGCGAAAAGTTTTGAAATGTCACAGAGTCCGAGACAAAGTCCAACAGCACAATAAATATCACAAGAAAACCTTTGAACTTTGAAGAGGCCCCCAGCGGTTTGCGTGATGGCGTATGATTGGGTTTTTTTCTGGCGTGATTGCGGGATTGGAAGTTTATACGTGATGCGTGATTTGACAATTTTTTGCAATGCATATAGTAGACGATGTTATCGTCCGTAAGAAATCCAATCGCGGGGAAATTATTTAACTGAGTAATACTGCCAGATAAGGCTGCTGGAGGAAAGATTTGCGCGGCGGTAGAGTGAGGAACACAAGACTTCCTCACTCTACCGCTGTTAATTCGCCCGCGCGGAAACTCTCGACTGCCCGGCTTTTTATTATTTTGAGTTTATTCGGGATAAAGATTTCGTCTTAGACTACAGTTGAACCTATGTAATTCGGACTCCTATAATTCGAATTACATGGGTTCAACTGTATAAGATAGTCTATGCATATAGCCGAAATTGCGTGATGAGCTGCGATTTGGTCATTTTTCATGATGCGTGATTGAGACTGAATTTAGGCGTGATCGCGTGATTCGGGTCACAACTGGGGGGCGTCTTTAAAATTTGCTGACTAGATAGGTCAAATGGATGAATGCATGAGCAATTTATCGTATTCTAATACAGTAGCTGTTGTCTATCGTTGCCAAGAGGGATTCTATCGTGCTTGGCTTGTTATTTCACTATCGTTTTAATATGATCGAACAATAAGGAGCCAGGTCAATCACTTAAAATTAATCCTATACATCGTTGCAAACAAGTCTAAATATCCCGTACACATGTTTTCAACACCCACCAGGATTGAAAGTTTTTAAACTTCTCTTTTTTGTTGGACCAATTGAATACGGTATGCCTTGAAGTAAATCATTTTTCGAAAGATTCGAAATAAAAGGTAGATAAAGGGTATTCTAATAACTCCTTTGTAAGGGGGCTTGTAACTGTGATGCACATTAATAGAAATTTAAGCAAATGCTCAGATCTGACCTCAAAAGACTCTGCTGATGCTTGTAAACAAGTTTGACATTAGGAGGAAAAGGAATATCTCTTTTTAGGACCCAAAAAATATTTAGAAGATACACAAATAACTATACTTATGCAAATACATTCTGCAAACAAAAATCCTTATAGCATTTTAGTATTTTTTTAGAAAACTGATAATGGTAGTCATTATCCTCGAAAGTATAAACAAAGAAATACGATGCCTTTACTGAAAGCAAAACAAAAATAGACCCATAGCTATTTCGCAATCAGTGTTCTGTCCGATGGTCTTTCATTAAAACCGGTTTGACGCTAGTTTTACGAACAGGTCTACTAGCAGAACTAAAGGAACAAAAGACCTTTGTTTTTTAATATAATACAATAGAACAAGGCAGACTAGAGCTCAAAATATTCTAGCCAACCTAAACAACTTTACAATATCAGTATTCTGTTAGAGTTCCTTTCAGTTAAACCGGTTTTACGAACAGTTCTACTAGCTGAGCAAAAGGAATGACAAATGACAAAAGCAGAGAGGGCAACGATAACAATGAGTTAAGTGTATTTTCAGGTCTGAGAACAAAAGACGGGCTAGACCCGTTTCTTTTAAAATTTACTAGTATATCGCAATGATGGACATGTAATGTACTGGTCAGACGAGATTTAGGAAACTAGTCTGACAGGTTTGATAGGTTTGATAGACCACCGTTCAAAAGCTCTTTAAAAGTATAATAAGTAGATCTAATCTCTGATCAATTTTGAGAAAGAGGTGTGTCAAATGTGTGAATGTTTCTTCGCAAGTCTGTTCTTGCATTTGCAAGGACATTGTTGTGATGATATTTTTTTGCAATTTTTTTTCATGCACTGAAAAGAATAAACATTTACAGTTCCGCCTCCAGAGACGACCCTTAATATACACATTTGCAATACCGCCTCTAGACATGCATATGGTCTGTCTGACTAGCTTCCACTTATTTTCAGGTGCTCAAGAGTCGGGTTTGAAATTGAAATAAAAAATCTACCGTCAAACTGTAGGCTGCTTCTCATCCTCTAACATATTCGTGCTTCTTATACGTCCAACCGTTTTGTATAGTTCTGCAAATCAGACTAGAAAAACTGGGGAAACATTTAAGAATGATCGTTTTGGCCTAATGATCCTTTACATACTTGGTAAAAAAAACAATGTTGCACTTGCAACCAATGTTGAAAACTCATTTCATGAAACTTTAAGACAGGAAAACCATCACAAAGTGAGATAGTTCACTCTAATGGAATATTGTTGAGATTAAAAGATAGGGTTGTTGATGAATAGTTTTGGTCAGTTTGCGTTTTGGTAAGGAAACCACATCTTGGTGTAAATAAAATGATTAACGAGAAGGGAAATGTATGACATTTTTCTAAATGGTTCAAAATAGATGGAGCAATCTCTTTTCCTATCTGCAGAGATCTGCAGGCATAAAAAAAGTTTCATCGCAAAACCGTTAATAATTTTTTAGAGAATCAGTTTCAGATTATTCCTAGTCCAAATCCCCAACTAACCTGGTTTTCCACACAAGCAAGGGATGTGGATATACTTTGGAAATAGTAGGAGGAACTCGTATAGACAAACTTTATATCCTTCTAATGTAGCTGACGGTTTGTTACGCTTTGGAGAATTTTGTATGTAGCAAAATTTCTTTCTACTCTAAAAAAAGATGATCAACCCAGAGTTCCACTTGAAACATTTTCCATTATGTTTTAAGTATGTGGATTTCCGACCCCGTTCATCGGGACCAAAAAATTCTGACCCTCCGCCCTGTTAATTCGGCACTTGAGAGTATGGCTTGTGAAATTGTAAACGAAATCGTCTCTAGCAAATGGCGTACAGAAGGAACTCAGAGTGTTGCTTTCGTCTATATTCCTTATAAGGAAATCAGCACTCTCTGAGAACTTTCAATTTTCGCCTCTGCTACTCAATATTTTGCGACTTAGCAAAGAAAAACAAAAAAGAAAAAGATTCTCATACCTGGATGTCCTTCTCCGACAGATTCGGAAGTGAAAAGAAACCTTTTGTGGTTCAATGTTTCTGGATTCATTTTCTTTTTTTATTGGTGTTTGATTTGCTCTTGTGGATGATTTCGTTGGATTCTTCAATTGTTGCGCTCGTAGTAGAGTTGTCACCTTGTTGACTGCTTAGTAAAAGTGTGTTGGATATGATGAAATACGTTTGGTTTTTAATATCTCCTTTCTCTATATTGTTGTATGGTAATTACACTGGAAAAAAACAACATTGAGATAGTATGTAGAACAAAAGGATTGATTGAAAGATTTGAAATTGCGAAATTACAACTACATTATTGATGTAGTTTTGATAGGTCTCAAGTTACAATAATCTATGGTTTAACAATCTGACAAAAAAATGGCACCATTGGAATAAAGTTTTCCATAGTTTGCTTGCTTGCATAGATAAACGTTTATTTAAGAATAGCTTCTATAAGAATGTCAGGGTGAAAATTGCCTAAATTGTAATAATATTCTCAGAGTGAGTTCCGGGGGCACTCATATGGTCCGACCTACGGTCTGTGCGGCCCTTAAGGGTAGGTTTTTCAAGATTCTGACAAAATCCAGGTGCACTGTTAAGGGTAGGAAATTTGAAAAAAAATTAAATTCTTTGCAAAAACCGGGGGAAAATGGTCGGAAAATGCAATGTAAGGGGTCGGATTTCGCCAAATTTTGGCCGGGGGTGAGTTTCGTAAAAAATGAATTTTTGTCAACTACCACAAAATTATGGAACTCAAAATGGGACAAATATTTTAACAAAAAATATGCCATGAAATGACACCATAATATTACTCTTAAGAGTAACGATAATGTGGAGAATTTGACGCTGAGTAAGCGTGATATCTTTGAGGTAAATCTATTGAGAGCTATCACCCTGGTTGTAGTCGAATCTAATATTTATTCAAAGCCTTTTGGCATGATTTTAATGTCCTAGGCAATAATTCAAGTCACAGAACAAACACCACCAAAAATCAAATCGAAACATGTTAACCAAACAAGAAATTACCGATGTAACTTACTCTAAAAAAAAGCTTATAGATTGGAGCTATAATTTGATCTTACTCGCCAGTGTTATATATCATGGTTATATATATGACGCAAAGTTTGAAAAACAAAGAAATTTAAAATGAAGTGTTTTAGTTTCCACCTCATAACAGTGGTTACTATGGACTGACCATACAAAATCAAAGAGCAGCCGCTAGTGTACTTTTCTCAAATGTCTGTACTATTTTTCCAGGAGTGGAAATTTTAAGAGAAAATCCAGGAACATTTTGCTTAGCGAACAGACAAGAAAATCTAGGAGGAAGTAAATTTTATTACAAACACAGGCACCAATTAGAGCAAAATATCTGTTCGAAAAATCCAGGAGCGTTTGAGTATAAAACACATCAAATTTTCCAGCAGAACTTTGTTGTGTTAAGAAAATCCAGGAGCAATCATGAAAAAGAACACATACAATTTTCCAGGAAGAACATTATAGAAAAAAATGCAGTACAAAAGTACTTTTTTTCCAAGAGCAACTTGTATGTAGACTATATAAAAATGTATTTTTCCAGGAGCGCAAATTGCTGCACCCCACCGAACAGATATTATTTTCCAGGAGCCAAATTTCCGCATCGAACAGATGTATTTTTCAGGAGCCGAAAGTCAAAATAACAGACAGTTTTTTCCAGCCCTGGAAACGCTTCTGAACAGTTTTCTAGCCGCCGGTTGCTCTTGAAAATCATAACATTATATTTTAACCATTTTATAGCTACTGAACTACTGAACTTTCTACTCTGTAGTTAGTACAACATATTTCTTGAAATGTTGCGAGCATGCAAAAGTTTGTATGCCAAAGTAAAACCAACCTTAGCACGGATAAAAATATCATATTTTAATGAAAAACTTTTAAAGGGTCATGAATCAAGATCCAATCCATAGCCACTAAAAGAAAAACCTGATCAACCGTCCCCTTCCGTCAAAATTTGCTATATAAGATGTAAACATCAGCTTTTCTAAGTTCAGGTTGAAGTTATGATGTTTAAATTTATATTGTTCTATATTCAAAAGATCTATTGTATTCGATGTTACATTTCAGCCTAGAGATGTTTATAAAATTTACGCAGGAATTATTATAATAAGGAATTGAGCTCAAGTCAAATAAGTTTTTTAAGGCTTTAAAATGTTTAGAGATGCTAAAACATTATTTATGTTGAAAGCACAGTAGACACACATTAGACATATTAAATGAAACTTTGTCTACATTCCTTTCCAAGTCAAGACTAAAAAATGTTTCGTGTTTGTAAGGATACTACTCTTATTTTTCATGACAGGAATCTTTTTCTAAAACTCAAAGATCCCAAAATACACTTTTTTATAACACGGTGACCACACAAATATGTTTGTAAATTCCAGGACTTTTTGTAACTTTTTCCAGGAGTTTAGAACACAAACTTCCAGGACATTCAAGGACAAAATTGCAACAAAACAGGAAAAATCAAGGATTTTCCTATACTATCTTATATAGTCCAAGACGATATCTTTATCCCAATAAACTCAAAATAATAAAAAGCCGCGCGGTCGAATTAACAGCGGTAGAGTGAGGGAGTCTTATGTTCCTCACTCTACCACCGCGCAAATTTTCATTCAGCAGCCTTTTCTGGAAGTATTACTCAGTTACATAATTTTCCCGCGATAGATTTTCTTACGGACGATAACAACGTCTAGGACTTTCCAGGATATGAATTTTCAATTTCACACATTCACGCAAAACGCCACACCCACTCTTTCAATGAAAGAAATCGAGCCTTTTAGACTAAAAACATATCTTACCTGTCGGAGGATTTATTTCAGGGTGGACACACCAAGGTTGGGTCCGACAGGAAAATTTTGAAAATTATATATACTTAGATTAGCTAAAACCCTTCAGATTCAAAGCATTTTGATAATATAATTTCCTGACTTTTTTTTGAAGATTCACTGACTTTTCTAGGTCTCTTTCAACAATAGCACAGGTTCCAGGTTCTCAAGGTTTTCCCTGACTGCTGGGAGAAATAGGTGTTGTCCGCCATGGGCAATAGAGATAAAATGTAGTCATTTTAGAGGTTAAAAGTGCCATTATAGGATTTCATTAGGATTACTTACAGTTCCTGAAAAAAAGACTATTTTTCCAGTCTGTGTGGCTAATCAATTCATTATTTTTGTATCTATATGAAAACAAGCAGACTATAGGATATAGGATATTCAGGGGGGGGGGGGGGGGTCAAAAAATTCTCAATATCCTAGGATATCCAGCAGTTTTAAATATTCCAGGAGATTCCAGGAAATTTTGAAAGAAATAAAAAATACTCAAAATTCAAGGACTTTCCAGGAGAAAAATAAAATTGTGGCCAGTGTGGCCACCATGTATAAGAACCAGGCCGAGGATCGGATGTTTTGAACTTTGTTCCACATTTTCTAAATTTCTTACCCCTTCCCACCCTTAAATAATATGCCTAAAATGATTCCCTTGGTCTAAGCTTTCATTAGGAAATTGCCATATTCAAATTGTGAGTTCTTCATAGTTTTTGGAAAGATTTTCCACAAAATCCCAGGCTCGATGTTCTTGTAATGAAGTGTAGCTTACGACAGATTTCTTAAATAAAAATTAGTCTAAAACAAGGAGAAACATTAAAATAGTTAGAATTTTCTTTTTGATCTTCGAGTCGTCGTCGAACATTATATTTTTCTTAGCACAATTAAAAATTGACGTTTCCTAAATGACATTAAAGACTGAATGAATTACAATAAAGAAAGATCTCTCATATCAAATTCAGGGAAAACGATCAATTCCATCAAATCCACATCTATTGGAACGTTGCAAAACCAATTTGTGACGTAAATCTTCATAATAACTGATGCATCTTGTGTGAAAATAATGTTCAACAAAAATCGAAGAGCCAAAAAGCAAAACAATGAATTTCCATCTTCATTTTATATTTTATCTTCATGTAATTTTTGTAATTTTTTTTGTTTTTTTCTTTGTATAATGTTGTCAAAGTTTTAATGACGAGGTCGTAGAGATCTTCTCTTCTTACCATTTACCAGAGGAGCAGGCATTTGTGGTTGTGTTTGATTCTGAGCGGTAACACCAGCCATGGCGGGTGGTGAAACAACCTCTGCGTTTGGTTTTGGTTGCGATTCGAGGGCGACGCTATTGACTGAAGGTGGCTGTTGATCATGTTCAAGGGCTACCGTTTGCGACTGTACGGCGGCTTGTTCTGGTGGTGCGAAATTAGCCTGATGTTGTTGTTGTTTTTGTTGTGGAACTGCATTTGCCTGTGAGGCTTGCATTAAAGAAGCTGTGCATTGGTCAAGAAGCGTTTTAATGTCTTCTTCAACAGCTTGTGGAGTCGTTCGCGATGTGTATCTGAAAATATACAAATTATGTCAATATACCTCATATACCCCAGCATTGTATCACGGACAACAGCTGACAATCTTTCAACTGTGGAAATACCTTAACAGGAAAGAAATTTTGGCGAATTTGGCGAAATTGGCGAGTGGCCTCAAAAACCGCCAAATTATTATCCCACCAAAATTAGTTTTCGCCAAATTTGGTTTGATTCGTGGAATTTGTCCGTTGACAAATTGTAAGCAAATTGTTGATAAAATATCCAAATTTTGGCGGATTTGGCGGTTTTGTCAAAATTCCAACAGTTAATTCCAAAAATATACTTTTTTCTGTCATCCGCCAAGTTTTGTTCCCGCCAAAATTTGTTACCCTAAGGTAGGTTTTGGATTAAGAGAGGTTTGGTACCTTTTAAAGGGTTGTCCATCATGCTTAATAAGCCATTTTTGGAAGTTCCACGAAATGTCGTTGTTACGAATTGGTTGCCATGTAATGTCTGTTCGATTGGCAATCAAACCCATCGGTGCAGGACAACGACTCTAAACAAATAAAGATATTCTTCAACATAAGAAAACATCCAACGGTAAGATTAACCTACATTGGATTCCAGAATAGATCGAATGGGGAGGGGGGGGGGTTGGTTGAGAAAACTACCATGGGAGAAACAAGACCCATGTTTTGTTCTTACCTTAAGGAAAGTATAGATAGGTTGCTCGAACATTCCATTCACATCTCCTTTGTTTGCTAAGGGAAAGAGAGGTTCATATCCAAATCCAGGACGAACATACTTGATACAATTCAACAGCTCGTGATTTGCAGCAGGCTCCTGTGAAAGCAAAAAAATCCCACCTGATTAAGCGCTCCAAAACGGTATCATTTTATCATTACCATACTTCAAAGAATACATCTTAAATGATAAAGAGAACCTTCTTTCTCGATAGTGCTCGATATTTCAAATAGACCAGTATATAATAACAGAAAAAAACTACAGTTTTTTACGTGTCATGAAACTATTAGTGCGTAAAAAACTGTAGTTTTTTCTAGGGGTGGCATCCGAGGGCGTGACATCCTGAAATCACGTTAAATTTTTGTAAAAATACCGAAATACCGTGACATAAACCTACAAAATACCGGTACCGTTATGTTTTTTATGTCCAAAATTTGACGAAAGATTAAAACCACAACCTGGAATTTCGTTCTGAAATTTTGGACATTAAAAAGTCATATACGTTTTCTTATAAGAACATTGAGGCTGAAATTGAGAAAAAAGAATTTCTACTGCAAGTGAGGATTTTTCAACGCTTTAATAAAAGGTGTCCCAAGCACACAGACAATATTGTTTGGACGTTAAAACAACGTTCCGCTGGGGTCATTACGGTTCTTTAGAGACAATGCATTTTTTTTGTGTTATTTGGACTCATCTTTATAGGAACATCAATAAGAACAACTAAGGAAAAGTTAAGTTATGTCATCACCTTCGGAATCGATATTTGAAGGCCTCGACCTTTTCATCGATAACTTGTGATGACGTAACATTTATATATTAAAAGCATATATTTTCAAAAAGCTTATGAAATTGGGCTATTCCAAAAAAAAACCGTACAAGGGGGTGGACGAACCTTTTAAAGGTAAATTTTGTTTCTCTGAAAATGTGTCTATACCCCCTGGAAAAATGGTAAATTCTGAAAAAGCCCCTGGAAATTTTATAGGATAATTTAGATAGTATAATTTAGGATCAACCTCCTGGAAAATTTGATAAATTTCTTTAACCCCCTGGAAATTTTCCAAATATCTGCCATCAATCACCCCCTGGAAATTTCAATTAAAATACCCCCTGGAAAAGTTTGTCCAACCCTATGTATGGACTTAAAATGGAATAGCCCACTGGGAGAACGAATTTCAATAGCAATACCTGTCAACGCTTCAATGAAGGTTGATAAAGAATTCATGAACCGGACACGGCTCTGTCCGCCATTCTCTTTATCCGCCTTTTGAAACACATTTGAGGATGAAACAGCAGGTATGAAAACATCCGTTAATGTTTGATGGACGGCATCAAGTAGACTGCGGGATTGGCAATCTAATACGTTCAAAGTGATTTCCTATGGTGATGAAAAAGTTCTTTATGAAAGTTTTGATTAGGACCAATTGTTCAAAATCATTTTACAGATAGATAGATAGGCACTCCCTATGGGGGAATGGGTCCTACTAGTAGGAATTCCTCTTTTTCAAGTAGCAAGAATAGAACTCTCCAGGCATCGCCGACGTTTAGATACCATGCGATGGTACATATTAGTGACACCCGAACTACGCAGGAGTGTATGTTGCTCTCGCAGGCGTAGAACCTCACAACAATATCGCACTCTTGTGTCAGAGTTATGGTACCCAATTTCACATGGTATGGGTAGAACCTGACGAAGGTTCAATTGCCAAGTGAACCGTAGTACCACAGTGGGAATCAAACTCGGGCCTCCTGGACGAAAGTCGAGAACGATGACCACCATACCACTACGCCTTTATATGCCATTACACAGATAATATTGAAAGTACTAAAAAATCATTTGACAAAAAAACTAACACTGTGTATATTCTGTGAAGTGATTTCTTTGTTTTTGTTGATTTTTGAAAAATACAAACAAAACCCAGTCAAGCGTTCGCTCAAACCATCAGTCAGAAATAATTTGAATTTAGTTTTGTTAACAAGCTGATTGTTACCACCGTGCCCCAAACGCAAATGATCAACTGTAAAGAAGGAAAAAACGAAGGTAAGGTTTATAAATCTAACATAAGAAACCAAAGATGTCCGTGTAAACACTTGAAATCAGTGTTGGATATACAGAAGGTAAGCTTTCTTATATAAGAAGAGTAATTAGTTTCCTTATACGGTAATAAGACAACTAGTGCGCTCTCCTCCGATGTTTATAGCCTACCTCTGTATCCGAGTCTGAGAAAACTAAAACCGATACACAATTTTCTTAGCTGCAGAATATTTTGATCATAAAGGAAATGTTTTCTAATACTTTTTATCTTAATATCGTTGCAACAATAGAATCCGGGTCATTATCATTCGAAGCGATTTTGAATCCTGGTGGGCTCTTTCTACTCAGCCAGTCTTTTTGGAAAGAAATTTCGAAAGAATTGTGCAGAGCGGGTAGAAGATATGTGTCTGGGGTAACATGAAATTGAGAGGGGGAGAAAATTTATGATTTCAATTTTGAAAATTTGGGAAAAAACTTATACTATTCTCTACCCCGTGCATAACTTTCTTTCTGGATAGCCCATTGGAAGCAAAATTCTACCTTCCCATAGCCATGGAGTCAGCTTTAATAATTCTTCACTCACCTCCATCATTAGTGATTTCAGTTTGTTGGTAAAAGAAAATCAAACTGGATCGAGGTGCATTTTCTTGAAAGAAACCTGTGATAGTATCGATCTGAAATCAAAATGTTAAAAAGATTAGCCTACTTTACTGAAGAACAGATTAGACTTAGTAGGCAGAAGGGTTGGACCCCCCCCCCCTAAAAAAAGAACAATAAAAGAATAGAAAACGTCCAACCCCATGCCAATAAAAGAATTAACCCCCCCAAAAGAATACATCATCCACTAAAGAAATTTAAATGTTTTATTTTACCAACAGGTTCCAAAACTAAAATTTAGGGGGGGAGGGTAACTATTAGGTGCTTCGTGGGGTTTATTTTGCGATTTTAACCCACAACCGCGAAATTAAATCCCATGAAAAATATCATCGCTTTGATGCTACATAAATCAATTGTACTGACCTGTGTCCCTTCGATAATATGTTCAACAATTTCATTATACTCAACATTCAACGCGTCGGCAATGTTACCAAGGAGATACTCATGGCGTGCATCTAATTGTGCTTTCTTCGCCTCTTTCTCTTCTTTGACTCGTGCCTTTAGAGAGAATAAAATGTTCGTGATTATACGTAAAATTTGAAGCGTTCTTTGTCTTACAACGTAATTTTACTTTTAGATTTTCGATTTCTATGGGATTTCTATGTATCTAACATTTTTATAAATAAGTCCAATAATAAACCTAAGGTTCAAGGGGTTATGCAGGACGTAGACATCAACATTATCATGTCAGGATTTGGTGGAGGTTATCCGTTGTGAATGAATGGATAATTGTTTGATTTTATGGAGAATTGTCAATTTCCTTACTTATAATATGAGAAAAGTGTGTTATTTTTTGGCCTGATAGGGAAAGTTGTGTATTTTTGGAGGATGTTTAATGTAGAAAATAGAAGATAAATTTTATTAAATCAATATATTAAGGAGAATATTTATCTATAAATTGTTTCGTTTATTCCATAAATAACATCAAGTTATTTCCATAGGCAGGAATATGAATTAATCTTTAAACTTATAGTTTGTGCTTTGTCCCGTCAAATTATACGGACCGTTGTGCGGACTTTGCCTTCTTAAGAACCGAAAGTATTTATCGCTCTAACCGGGCGTAGAGTCGGGCGTGACTCCTATCCTTGGAATGTCCTACTTACCCTTAATCCTTATCTCTGAATGCCGAGAGAGGCATTACGCATTATTAAAAGCACTATTTCTTGGACCCGACTGGTGATCGTACAAACATGCTTGAGTAGGATATCCTACGATCAGCCTACGAGGGTTTGGAGCTGCCAAATTGAGCCCATTGAAGTTTTCCTTAGTAAAGTCTCTTAAAGTTTTTATGGAGAACGGAGCATCGAGACAAAAAATTAGTCTCTTTTATTCGACCAATTTTTAGAGACTTTTGTACTAAATAACGACATGGTCTCAATAAAATTATGAATGCTTTGTCTTTTGAAGGGATACTATTACACCTACCGGGTGTCCCAGAAAAAAGGTTCGGTTTTTGGCGGCCTCCTGGAGCCGAAAAAATAGCTTTTTGATTAATATTTTTATTTCATTAGAGAGAAGAAAGTCTAACT